>PRKT01000002.1:580578-690896 GCA_003671525.1 Saccostrea glomerata | reverse complement strand
AAAATGTAGGTCAGATCCAGCATCCGAAGCAAGTCTGGTAGTGTTCATCCCTAGATGCATCGTCCATGCAAGTTTGATCCGGGTAGGGCTTATAGTTACTTGGGAATGAACCTGCTCCAAAAACTTTAACCTGGTCACTCATCTTTGGAATGGACCTGCTCCAAAAACTTTAACCTGGTCACTCATCTGGAAAATGTAATTCAGATCCAGCATCTGAAGCAAGTATGCTAGTGTCCATCCCTAAATGCATCATCCATGCAAGTTTGGTCTGGGTAGAGCTTATAGTTACTTTGGAATGGACGTGCTCCAAAAACTTTAACCTGGTCACTAATCTAGAAAATGTAGGTCAGATCCAGCATCCGAAGCAAGTCTGGTAGTGTACATCCCTAGATGCATCATCCATGCAAGTTTGGTTTAGTTAGGGCTTATAGCTACTTAGGAATGGACTTGCTCCTAAAACTTTAACCTGGGACGCCGATGCTAACGCCGACGCCGGGGGTATAGCATAAGCTCATCTCGACTTCGTCGAGGTGAGCTAAAAATTAATTTCATCTGTCAGATATCCAACTGCTTCATTTTCATTTATATACTGTGAAATCACTAATTTTCGTGGGGGTTTAATTTCCATTATTATCGAGGTATGAAGAGAGCCACAAATTCATGATCACCACTAAACATAACATTTCACATGCATTATTACTCAACACTTCTTCAAACACAAATTCAAACCTCCACATATCAATTTTTTTTTTCTCAAACCTCGAAAATTTGCATCCACAAAAATATGTGATTTTACAGTATACTGAAACTCTCACCCCACACACACAATCACTCTACCTTATCAAAGCAGACAGCATTGATGCCCCCGCAGACATTGATGCTCCGCGGACTGATGCAGTAAATCTGATGGTTCTTCATCCTCTGTTGGGCGAACACGATCCCCACCGTCAGGGCGGCAGGAAGTGCCGGGGGTACGGCAATCGTGATGATATCCAGGGCATGTAGAATGATGTCTGACGTATCCTCTCCAGCGTTCACCTACAGTATCACAATCAAATTTATGTTCTATCAAATTATTTCTATGGAGTGTCTGCTTGAATTCACAACTCTTAACTCCTAAAGTAATTGATTTCTAGATTTTTTTTAGTCATTTTACATCATATCTAGTAAGCTTTTGGTTCTTACTGGTTAGATGTATAATCAAAGTACACAGACAACATTATAAAATGTAAAGCATAGAAATGGATCTTTCCAAAAACTGCCTACCTCAAGAATAATGGTATATATAAATCCTATGGCTGCAATAATGGCTAAAACTCCAACAAAAATATAGGTATCTCTCTCAAACTTGAAATCTGCAGGTTTAGGGTACATTATAGACCTGACCAACTCTCCTTTGGATGTAGAGAAGCCTGTCAAAAGAGGTCCTCTGAAGATCTACTGTACAGTCAAACATGGTTATTTATGATCTCAATGACATCAAAATCATTCTGCCAATACAATTTGTCAGTGTCATAGTACTGGATAGAACTTTATGACCAACAGCTGTGTTTTCACTTTATCAGTACATGAACCAAAGCCCACACATTCAAAGAAACACTTTAAAAACATTCATTGATACACAAAGGCTCAAGATTTAAAAAGGTTTTAGGTATATACCTCAAATAAAATAAATAAGCTTGTTTTTTGTGATCTATAATTCTCTTTCTTCACCACCTCTAACCAATCGCAACTTCTCGGGCCTTTCCGACTAACGGAAAAACGACCTCGAATGTATATGGTAGACGCCATGACAACCCTCCTTTTTCACGATCTTTGAAATAAATGCATGAAGACCTTTTATTTGTGGAATATGGAGTTTAAATTTATTCAATGTAATGATATTACTTAGAATATACTATACAAGGGACTTCTAAATTCGTCTATCCTATATTTGAATAAACAGGAAGATGTATAAATTTTTAACATCCGGTGATGTTAATACATTCGAGGTTGTTTTTCCGACCTCTGACGGAAAGACCCGAGATGATGCGATTGCACCTCTAACATCTAAATCAACATCTCAATCACAAACATTAACCTGTTCTGATGACCACTGCCTTGACCTTTTGGTTGCCATAGAAACGAGTCTGGATGACCTCCGTCCCACAGAACAGAACATGTTTCCCATTCTCCTTCAGACTGAACTTAACATCCGGATGATCTGATTGGCTGCCATCCACTCCCCCACCCCCAGGGTTAGGAAGGGGGGTCTTTGTGATTGGCACACTCTCACCTATCAAATAATGTCTGTCTTGATCCAATATTTATGTAATTTTTTTTTGTAAAATCTTCACTAAATCATGATTTAAAAAAGTTTTTTTAATATAACTTGTCTGTTACAAAGTCTGCATTTAATTACTGCAACAGAAATGATAATAAATAAATTAAGCAATCCTATTTCAAAGAAATTCTAGAAAAAAGACATGACTGTATTTATTTTTGAAGTCATTCATTTTTAAAAGGGAAGACTTTTGGGGGCTTATTTTTCACAAAATATATTTACTAAACAATATGCATGGAGATTTTTTTGTGTGACATTATAGCTTTCCTCACCTGTAAGCATACTTTCGTTGACAATGCAGTTTCCTGTCAGTAATACTGCATCACACTGCATGATACACCCGCGTCGTGGAATCTCAATGATATCACCAGGCACAAGATCATCAGAGTGAATATCTACAAACTCTGAAAAAGATGTTCCAAATTAATATATACACAATCTGTTAAGGACAGTATCAGGAAATTAATAATGATAAGGGGGACAATTAAACTAAGAACGAGTGTTCTATTTCATCTGAAATATAAATATTCTAAAACATACCATTATTTTCACGACAAACACTGACAATTGTAGAAGACTGAATGGTATTTCTAAGTGCTCTTTGCATCTGTAAAAATATTCACATCATTGTATGTGTATGTAAATGATGAATGCTGTTTAAAAGTTTTCTTTTGGCAACAATTTGCTGGATTCATTTAAAGTAGCAGATATAACATTATCTTAATAATTTGACAATCCAATTAATAGTAACAAAATCTCTTACTTTTCTGGTTTGGTAAATGGAAACAATGATGGACAAAGCGGAGAGAAAGACGATACAGGCCGCGTAGATTTCATACTCATCAGAAAACCACACGGAGGCACTAAAGGCTTGGAACACATAGAAAGGCGACAATACCTGAAAATAACCAAAAAATTAACATCAATGTTATCAATGAATCAAAATATCCATTAATTAACCTCAGCATATCAGCTTTTTGTCGAATGATTTTACTTTCATAATTAAGTGACAACAGGGTTTAATCACAAAAATGCCAACAACAAAAAATACATATTATGTGCACTTCTTACATTTTTCTTCTGTTTTTTAAAACAAGGAAAAAAGGAGAATTCTTCATATATATTTATTAATTTATATATATTTCATACATGTATATTCTGCACCACAAGGTCAACAAAGGGACCATGGGCCACATCAATCACCTGATCACATTGGCTAAAAAAAAGCACAGATCAGTTCAGTATTGAAAAGTAGGGTTTGAATTTTTAAACTACCTATATCAATAACAATGGCTTTGCTGTTCTAGAACAGATTTTTTCCTATATATTCCTTTGTAAAAATTACATCCCAATTGTGGCCCCTTCCTACCCCCTGGAATCATTTGAACAACTGTGAATTACCTTAAGATGCTTCCATATCAATAACACAATTGACTAACATGGCTTTTCCTTTCTAGAGAAGAGGATTTTTCCTCTATATTCCTAAAAAACACTTTGATTGTTTACTGTGGATCTGCCCCACCCCTGGGTGTCATGATTTGAACAAATTTGATTCTGCTCAACCTGAGGATGCTTCCACATGAGTTTCATCTTTCCTGGCCCACTGGTTCTTGAGAAGAAGTTTTAACTCATAATTATCTCCCTTTGGAAGAATGAACGGCCCTTCATTTGAACAAACTTGAATCCCCTTCACCCAAGGACACTTTGTGCCAAGTTTGGTTGAAATTGGCCCAGTGGTTCTTGAGAAAAGATGAAACTTTGAAAAGTTTACGACGACAACAACAATGACGACAGACAACGGATATATTTTGATCAGAAAAGCTCACTTGAGTCTTTGGCTCAGATAAGCTTATAAAGAGCATGGAATTGGTTTTAAAATTAATAATGCCCACTTTGTTCATGTTTCTACCAAATAAAATGACTTTAATACCTCTTTATATTTAAAAAATTCCATGAATTACCAGTAACTTATGTCCGGCATAGAGTTGGGATCTGCTACATGCATCATAAAGCCTTGTCCAATCCTACTATAAAGACTGAGTGAGATGTTTCTCAACAGAATGGACTCCAGTGAGTATAGATAAAGGCTTCTAGATCACTTGACAAAAACATGTCAACTTCTAAATGGGACTTCAGGCAAAGGGTTTGTGAGGCATGTAGCAGGTCAGGTGTGCTAGGCTAAGAAGATGAAAAAGAACTAATGATATAATAATACATAAATAATACCTCTTTAAACAACAGGTATAAAACTGGTTTGACATGAACAGCAATGGAGTTAGCACCATATGTGACCCGTCTAGCAGGGGGAAAAAGAAACAAGCTATTAAATGTGAATAAAGTCTACACTATTATAGAAACCTGCTAATGATACACATTTACAATAATTATTGTGCAGATTGCGATTATATTTGTGTGATTTAGAAGATTGTCAGTTACTAACACTAAACAAGAGTTTGATATATATATGTATATCCAGATATTCTGATTGTTTTACTTTGCGTACCTGCGACTCTCCTCGGTGACAGACAGACCTTGTGAAGCGTGAAGCTGTGAACAGGTCATAGTATCCTCCAGACCTCTGTAATGTAAGATAGGAAAATCACAATAACAGTTCTCATTTCATCAAATCCATCAGGAAAACTTCAATACAATAAACTTGATGGTAAACATTTCATTTTGTTTGACATTTCAGAACTTTTAAAAAGAAATTTCAAGATGCAAAATCAATTTTTAAGAGAAAATAAATCTTGGATTTGGTCTCTGAGGTTAGCGCTATACAGTGAAATCACTAATTTTCCTGAGGTTAATTTTTGTTGTTTTCGAGGTATGAAGAGACCCTTGAATTCATAAACATTACTACTCAACGCTTCTCCAATCTAAAAATCAAATCCCCGCAAACCAATTTTTCTTTCTTAAACCTCGAAGATTTGACCCTCAAAAATATGATTTGTTGCACCAATACTTACTTGAGTTTTTGGAATTCCTGAGATTCATAATTCCAGCAATACTTTACTTTCTTTACCATAAAATACCTCAACAGGTTTTCATCAGTCTAAAATATTGTGAAAATAAAAAAAAAAATTGCAAGAGACCAATAAGATTCAATACTCAACCCATCCCATTTGTGTCCTTACTTATAAAAAAAACATAATATAAATTGATTTTTTTTATTGATTCCATGACCTCAAAACTCAACAGTTACACAATCTTAATTTTTAGTGTATTCATTGAGGCTTATCTAATTTTAGGTTTGTTGATGAAGTTCTATACATTGGTACTCTTATTTAGCCTGTCATTGAACACACTGGCTCATTTTTTCTGTCACAGTCTGTCACATTGAAATTTCTCTGAAGACAATGTACGTTGAACTTTGTTCTACCAATGACAGTTTGGCCAAAAAATAAATTCTCATTTAACATGTGCATGGTAGTAACATTTGTATTTCTTCTTAACCAAAAGGAATTAACCAAAAGGCCCATGAGCCACATTGGTCACCTGAGCACTTTGGTTAGGAAAAAAAAGAGAAATCAGATAAGCATAGAAATTAAAGTTTAATTAGAGTGGTTGAGGCTGGGGGCAAGGGACATGATTTGACCCAATTTGAATCTTCACTACCTAGGGATGCTTTCATATTTCTTTAACTTAACCATGTTAACATAGTTGTGGTATATTTTTTCATGTCTTCCTATAAGTTTGACCTTCTACTGAGACTTTACAAAACTCCCAGATACTTGATTGTCATGGTTTGAAAAAAATTGAATGTAGACTATCTGAGGATGCTTCCACATTAATTTTTATTTTTCTCATTGAGTTGTTCTTGACGAGATTTTTAAAAACTAATAAAAGATGCAATTAATTTTTCACTTATTCATTATTATCCCCCTTTGGGGAAATTTGACCCTTCATTTAAACAAACTTGAATCCTCTTCACCAAAGAATACTTTGTGACAAGTTTTGGTTTAATTTGGCCCAGTGGTTCTTGAGAAGAAGTCAAAATGTAAAAAGGTTACTGAGAGACTTAAATGGACAGAAAGACCCCAAACAAAACAGGATCTATCTTACTTGATCCTTCTATGCAAAAAATACATGCCATCTTCCATTTAAGTATTTAAATAATTAATCATAATATTGATAATTTTTTATTGCATAACTGCAAATAAATGTAATACTTATATGCAGTGTATTTATTGGTTATTTAACTGACAAAGCACACCTACCCCTCTCTGTAACAGATCTGCAGAAGCATTCCGTCGTTTCTTGGTGAAAAAAAATGCTGGGGATGGACGAATAATTTTGACTCTAAAACAGAAGTTAATTTCATTGAGTTAAAACTATAGAACTAATGAATTGATAGTGTCATACATGTATGTTCATCAACCTTTAACCTATTGACCTGATGACTCCAAATCTTATTTTTCTACCTCTAAACATCCTGATCTAAGTAAGTAAATACAAAATCTGTAATGGTTCTACAGTTACTGCCTCATGTACAGCAAAACACTCTTATAGCAAGAATTCTGATTTGTTGTAAAGTTTACATTATTTGTTACATCCATTCAGTTTACAATAAGCTTTAAAACCATGTGGAATGAAAGTCACTGACTGCACTGTAAGCATGACTTCATCATAAGCATGTTCATTTCAACCAGGTTTTAATGTACCTTTGTTCTGACTAATAATTCTATGGACCTAATTTTACAAACCTTATATCAAAATTGCTAAGAATTCAAATCATCATCACTGAGTAGAAAACTAGAGGTACTGTGAGCAATGAGCTCACTAAATGAAACCCCCTGCCTCCCATATGAATATAATGGCAATGTTCATGTTTTGTTGTGGGAAACCAAAAATATGTATCGAATCAACAAGTAAAATATGAGGTGCACAATGGCAATTATATGTAATAAAGATTCTGTGAAAGTCTCATCAAATTTCATTCAGTGGTATGAGAGGAGCTTTTCAGGTGGGGGTATAATAATGAGAATTGTCAATGTACGTCTAGATTCAGACTATTTTAATCAAACTATAGTGTCAAGTGATCATGTTTTATACATGTATGTTGGCTACAGTTGGTATGTCTGACACTTCCTTGGAATTACATTCTATCATAAGGATTACAGATGCAGCTATTGGTTTATACATTTAACAGATATACGTTTTACCTGAAAAAAATATATATTTCAAATGTATTCTGTTAATTTTTTTCTTTTTTAAATGTCTTAGTTTCTCTTGAGTAAATTGTACGTTGTTTTTTAAACATGCCACTTTTATGACTGTTAGATTACTGGTATAATAAAATAAAAGTTTAAATTCTTTTTAGATAAAAATGTACAGAAACTGGTATACAATGATCAAATGAGGTCAAACGGTCATTGAAGCTGGAACCGAAAGTAAGCTGTAGATTTATAAATGTCATTGATTTATTTATCTTATCATAAGCAGGAAATCATTAAAGGGAAGAACTTATTTTATTTTAATAACATGCATGTTTTATCACACTGATACTATTCATTCTATGAGATCACCACTGTATACATGTTGATACTGTTCATTCTCTGAGGTCACCAGTACACACAAATGGTGAGTTAAAATATTTTCTGATGAAATATCTAGTTTCTGAAGCATATATGGTTGAATGTTCCCTAAATATTATTTTCATCTTCCCCCTATAAATAAGTATTGACCCATTCTTTCCCACTATATTATATTTCCTAAACTTTTAATATTAAATGTACTTTACTTCATTAGAATTTTAGGTTGCGTTTGGTACAGCTGCTGTACATGAGCAAAATGCACAGTACTTATATAACAATATGTAAGATTTTGATTTTAAAAAATGACAAATTAACATTTTCAGGTCACATAACAAACTTACTGACACCTCTGTGTAATACCTTGACAGCCTTGCTCATCATATCCCTGCACTTTTGTCTGCTTAATAAATGGGAAAGGGCAGAAAAATGTTCACTGTATGATCATACTGATCATTGGAGCCCCATCCTAACTCCAGAACCCCTGTCCATGGGGCCATGAATTTTGGTAGATTTTGGTAGAGGGGCCAATGCTTACTACAATCATGCCATCAGTTTAATTGCTTTATGAACAGGAGTGAAGACCAAGATTTTTTAAAGTTTCTTGCTTAGCTCCCAGGCCCAAGTGGACAGAAACAAGAAGTTAATAATTTTTGTTTCCCTTTCCCTATAAATGGCATAATTACATAAAATTGGCCTTATTGAAATTGGTTGATAAATTATACAACCAATGCACAGCAGATGTCACATGACTATGGATGAAAACAGATAGCAAAAGGTCAATGAAGTGACAACAGTGACCTGAAAATATAAGCATATCAATAACCTTGGCTTCCATATGCTTAAAGTTTAAATATTACATGTATTAACAATATTTACAAATTTACAGGAAGCTGTAGGAGTTCAGATTGACTAGTAGTAAGATGATAGAAGTTCTCTCACCTTGTACCGTCTCTAGTGATTAGCACCACCTCAGCTACAAACCACTTCTCGTACTGATCCTGTACAAAAACAGTACGTATTAATAACTATAAAATGTCTAATCCATGTAGATTAAAATTCCTACCAGAGAATCTCACTCTTCTTCAAAACTAAAGATGTAGAAAGATGCTCAGTTCCTAAAAAGCCTAAGTTTGTGTATTTGCATTGTTGTGTAGACATGTGTATTACATTGAGTTGAGGTCAATGCATGTTTTCGGATCATATGCAATATTCTTATGCAGTGGTTTAGTAAAACATATTTTGATTGGCCTATGCACTGATGTTTGAGGCAGTAAAACGAGCATTAATGAGAATGAAAGCTTTTCATTATGATGTCATAATAGAGTGACATCAAGACATTGCTCTGTGACATATTTCATAAAACAAAACTCAGTAAAATGAGACTTAAACAACAAATAAAATGCATAGATTACATAAGAATGGGAAGTACCAGGTATATGATTGTAATAAAAACCTTTAAGCACTTGGGTATGGAGTTATTCAAAATACCTTGGTATAGAGTTATTTTAAAAACTTTACCCTGCTCAATCTCCCAGAAAATGAAAGATCTTATTCAGCATCTAAAAAAGTCTGGTAGTATACTTCCCTAAATGCATCATCCATGCAAGTTTGGACTGATTAAAGCTTACAGATATCTGGAAAAGGACTTGCTCCAAAATCTTTTTGGTGACATCAATTATACTGCTTAGGGTTAGAACTAAGGCTCATCTACATTTTGTCCAATGAGCTAAAAATCTAATGCACAGCAAGTATGCATTCTTTTAAAGTTTCTCTAGATAAATTTTGTAAATGGTTGAGAGCACATCAACTTTAAAAACTATGACTTATCACTTAATCATATTCTATATGTCATATGGAGAAACAAAGTTGCAAGTGTACCCTGCATTGAATCAAGTGTACCCTGCATTGAATCAAATGAGCCCTGCATTTAATCGAGTGTACCCTGCACTGAATCAAGCATACCCTGCACTGAATAATGTGTACCCTGCATTGAATCAAGTGTACCCTACATTGAATCATGTGTACCCTGCATTGAATCAAATGTACCCTGCATTGAATCATGTGTACCCTGCATTGAATCAAGTGTACCCTGCATTGAATCAAGTGTACCCTGCATTGAGAATCCTTAAAAAGACATGATGCAGTAGTTTTTTACATTACCACACATTTGCATATGCTAGAATCTTCATCATTCATCAGAAGTCACGAAAATCCTATTAATGCTATATACTATAGAAGATCTATCGAATGCCAGGTCATAAATCACTGATAGATAAAACATGTATAGACAAAACTGTATTATGTACAATAAAACAGCTAAACTGGAGTAGCAGGCATGCCCGTAGGGAGCAATTTCAGTTTCTATTTTTGAGGTGGGGAGGGGCATTTTGGTTTAGGGGTACGACACTGCAAAATTTTCTTGACGAGCAAATAAGGGTATCATTAGACAGGGTACTGCTTATTGACAGGGTACATTCAGAATACTTTCTATACTGTGTAGCGGCAATTCATTCCTTCCCCCACCAACCGATCTCACGGCCATATCAAATAACAGTTTATATAAACAGGTTTATTTTATGTTAAAACGTTGAAATATTTATTGTTTCCATCGTGTTTCTGAAGGAACAGGTAAACTTGAATCTGCATATGACATTTTTCTTAGTTTTGAAAAAAAAAAAACACCAAAATTTACCAATTGTTTCAGGAACTCTTAGATTTCTTTTTTGGCCTTGTGATTTTTTTTTGCTCTATGCAATTGATTTTCTGCACTACCAGAAAAATACTGTAGACAGAAATGTTTATCAATAATTTTGATTGAGAAGATGAACAAGACTTATCGCTTTCATTAAGTGTGCTTTGTTTCCGCAGCGAACATACTTTTCGTTAAAGATAAAGAGAAATTCGGTCTATATGAAACTTTTAATAATCGTTGTAAAAGGATATTGCTACGTGTGCTACCGACTCCGAAATCTTACTATGATCAAATTATTCTAATGTTTGACATGACTTCCTTTGCGCTTGATAAGATATTAAGATATCCATTGATTAGGAAAAACAAACTTTACTCTTTTATTTCATTTTATTTTATTTTAGTAAAATCGTGCTGCATTATTCAAGAAATATAATAAAGCAATAAAATGGGTGATGTCTTTGTCTCGGGTCCATTGATAGTCGGCTTACAATGTAATGAAATCTTATTTACCATTTTACTCCATGCATCACAAACACTGATTTGATCATTTATTGGTGATGTATCGATATCAGCTTAAAATGTAATGAAAGTTAAGGTTATATTGGCTATTGGATAAAGTAGCCATAGTAATTCGATTATTAAAGATAGAAATCCGATAAGTTATTTTTTATGACGTTAACATCGATATTAACTGAATTTATTAAAGTTTTGCTTGGTTTTTATGGAAGTGAGAATCCTCCAGAGAGTTGTATTGGTTTACAATGGAAGACTTGTCCGATATCAGACGATCACTGACCCTCAGAACAACCGGTCATGTACCGAGAAAAGACCATGTGTAAGGGAATATGTAAATATTCATTTCAGGGCAGAACATTTAATTGAACAGTAATGAAATGAAAACTTGGATTTAATTCTTCAAGCGGTAATCCATCTTATACTGATTGTTCCATTTCTAAGGAAGAAATTTCTTCAAAATCATATGTCAGTTTTGAATATTTATTGAATAATATCTTAAATAACCAAAAGGAATTTTAACTAGTTTAAAAGAAGCCTGTAGTAAAACTTGTCTGAGTTCATTTAATTAATAGTAATGGTGAATCCAGAAGTGAAACCTTCCATTCAAAATATATATCTATTAATAAGAAAAGATGAAAAAATATAAGAATTATTTTCATAAATACCTAAATAACATGACTTTCAGCACATTAATATTGTCACATGAGCCATTTTGGTTAATCTCCCAAACAAGTAATCATTTAAATTACATGCATGTGATTACGTCAGTACTATATGAAGACCGTGCAGAGTTATTTTAAGCCTGAACTTTCATACAAGACACACGAGACTTGTATCTACAGTGTTAATGTATTTCAATATATGTTTACAAGTTTGGTCCATCAACCTTTAGCACAGGTAAGCCACACAATATAAGATTTTAAAGACTGGAACAAACCTGCTACAAGTTTGAGAATTCTTACCAACTGTTAAAATTGATAGGTTAGAGATAAGATGATATGACTAACAATAACAAGTTACTTCTATGTAGGATTCCTAGTGTGACTATAAAACCCAAAAATGAAGATGTGGCTGAAATACCCATGTCTGTCTGCCTGTTTGTGGAGCTCTTATCTGTAGATCTAGTTGTTTGTATCTGTTAGGGTAAGCTCCATTCTTAGGTTATCACATGGTATACTTGCTTAAGATGCTACACCTGACCCCCGTATTATATGCTTCAATGACTATGGTTTAGGTAAGCATTTATAAGTCTTCCCTAGTTTGCCATATTTGATGTATGATCAAACCAAACATGGGCCTATGATTTTGTTTGATGTATTGGAGGTTGTCAGATCTGTAGGATCTTGAAGTCTGTCCAAAATTATAAACAAGATGTGTTTGTGAAGCACTGATGCCCCCCTCCCATATATGGCAGCTTATTGCTCAAATAAAGTCAAGGTCAAGGTCAGAAAGTCAAAATTGTAGGTATTCAAAGGAAGATCTTGTCACAAGGAATATATTTGTAAATTTGAAAGCCACTGTTCAAAAAAGTTATGGTCAAGATGAAAGTTTTTTTTTTAAAGTGTTAATAACTCTAAGGTCAAGGCCAAAAGATCAAAAATATTTTCACCCATGGAATGATCTTGTCAAGATTTATACTCATGGGAAATAAGGAAGCCTTAGCACAAATTGTTTAGTTTTTGGTATGGTTAAAATTGGGTAAAATTTTGAAAGTGGGTCAATCTCCAAGGTAAAGCTCAAAAGTTCACAATATGTTGGTTCCCAAAGGAAAATCCTGTCACAAGGAATTCATTTGTGAAATATGTAAGCCATAGTTCCAACCAATTGAAAGTTATGAACAAGGTTTAACATTTTGCAGACAAACAGACAAACATACAGGCAGAGGGACAGTGCAAAAACTATATATCCCTGAATCTTTTATTATATATATAAAAAGTCAAAATGTATTCCATGGACAATGATCCAAAAAGATTAATTACATCAATATTATTTAGTCACTTCCAGATCGAGCAATGTTAGTAGATTGAGACTTTTCTTGGTACATGTATTTTCATCTCAGATTGGACAGCTGGATTATCACATTCTATCTTAACATTCCTGAAGTTTAAAGATACTGAAGGAAAAATTGAATGGTTTTATTCCCAACCACGTACATGTATATATCTGGGATATATAGTGTTAACTTCTGACTTTTTGTCCCTCCATCCTTCTAACTCTATGCATATCTGTCAATTTAAAAGACCGTTATGTCTATTTTTTTAAATTTGTAATCACACTTGACACGTTTTTAGCACACCCTCCCCATTTCCCCCCTTAATGCCGATTTCCAATTTTGATGAAAAACATGCACTTTGACAAGGTAAAATAACCCAAGAAATTCTTATTATATTGGGGGGGGGGGTGTCTATCATAATCATTTTTTCATACCAAATCACTATATCACCCTTTCATTTTCAATCTTGAAATATTATGTTTGGAAAAAAGAACCCCCTCCCTTGCTGTAAAAAAAACACTTTCTTTATGTAATTCAAGGAATATTACAGTTACTTTTCAATGAATAAAAAGAATAAACGAACAAAATCGCTTGTAGTTTTGTGTTTTAATCTGTCGACTTGTAGTTTCAAGGCAAGGGGCTGGGTGGTTGTGTCCATTTTTAGACTGTTTTGATCTCCTTTAAAAGAAGAGCTCCATAAATGATCAAACTTTTAAACTAAAATGTATGACATTTTCCCTTGCCAAAAAGATAGTTGACAACTTTTAAAAAAAAGATAATCTAAAAAATTAAGTTATATCTGGTAATTAATTTGTTGAGCCTTCAGCCTCTAGTTTGTGTTGTAAGTTTTACTGGCACACATATTCATTTTTTGTTCAATTCTATTTTTGTTTCCTTGCTGTTGTTTCATTTTAAGTTCTATATGGTAAATGATAAGGAAAAATGATAATATCCACCGCAGTTTATTTTTTAATTCAAAGTTTAGTTTTCTCGATAGTAATCCAGATATGAACACAGCGTCCGAAACGTTAGAAACCACCATCAACCCGATACTGCTGAAATATATCGCACGCAAATAAGTTAGAAGAGAAAAAAAAATTATCAAATATCTCAAATTTTTACTGCGATAGATACCGTATACTACAGAGATATGGTTAATTATGTGTCTATATCTAACCCTTTTCTCTCGGCTTAGCGTCGAGTGGTGTCGTTAAATCGTACTGATCCAAGATGTTTTGAATCATTTCATAATTTATATTTCTAATTTCTCCCAGGAGTCTTTTGATAATAGAATTCATGTTGCTCATAAAGTCGGTATCGTAATTTGCATGACGTTTTTACGATGGCGTTCCTGCACGGACGACGGCGCTACCCCACACACAGTACGGCACACGTGCATTATAATTGGGAGGTATTGTATCTTTCCTATTGTCGATAAGACAGGGTTCTCCCTTGTGTACATGACCAGATTATGATCAATGAAAGTAAAAAAGGAATGAGTAATTTTGGTTACTCATAGGAAAGAGAGAGAAAGAGAGAGTTTCCATTAAATGAACGAAATTAATATTCAGAGAATTAACCCAAAGATGACTTTGAAGCAGTATTTTCTGCAGTGACCCTTGACCCGGTCTTTTCCGAACAAGCGTTGACTGACGGAACGATTTTCCTACAGGAGATGAATGCTATGAGTAGTGATGAATATCATATCCATTTCCCCTATTACAGATATTAATTCCTGATTTTTCTGTATTCTGAAGAAAATGAATGACGTTTCTTATCGTTCAGTGAACATAACCACACGTGAAAAGGCGCCTAAGACGCGGCTTTTTACCAGAGTCTCCGAGCTTCCAAGAACCATGCTAGTCAGTCTTTGAATGCCACAATGATGAACTGAAAGTAAAGTGATGGAAGTGAAATATTATTGGCAAGAAACGGTTCGTGAAAACGGTGTCCGGTGGGATAAGATGTAATCTTGCTTTTTGCAGGGGTAACTAACCTAAAACAGCCATTATCTGTGTAATTAAAACGTTACCAAACGACTTCATTGTGAAAGGTCTATGACTTCAGAGGGGGGGGGGGGGGGTATTTGTTTTGTACTGAAAATGAATTATTGCTTTAAAAATCTTTCATTCCGCCCCTGAGTATTAAGCAAACATTCATATTTTCACTTTCTTATTTGTCCAATCATAGACATTTTTCTCTTTTTATTCACCTGTACTGTTACAGTAGGTGAATACTGTAAATTATGTGTTTTACTAGCAGTTGTATTTACTGTTTACTGATTACTAATTTATGTACTACTATTTTCTAAATTTTGTATTTTATTATAGGAGAATACCACCAGGTGAAGACAGGGATGGATTCAGCTGTGAACAGTGGGGTGACCTATCTCAACAAGGGCACAGAGGACCAAATGGTACTGCATGCTTGTCAATGATGATTAAATCATAGTCATTTTTCATGGTCAGATATAAAAAAAAAATGTGAATTTTGATTGTATATGAGATTTTTACAAATATCTGTAGACTGAAATGAAAATGGAGAAAGAGATGTTTGTAAAGCACTTTTGCCCCCTCCCCCTTAGAATTTTCTAAGTCCAAGGGGCATAACTCTGTCAAAAATAGCTCGATCATATCCCAAAACAAAACTTGACCTAGATATTTTCTTGATCAATCTGTATACCAAATTTCATTTCAATATTTGCAACCTCTGCAAAGAAAATCAAGGGAAACTGCAAATTATTGGAATTTTTCTAAGTTCAAGGGGCATAACTCTGTCAAAAATGGTCCCGTTTTACCCAAAATAGAACTTGACCTATATATTCTTATGATAAATCTGAATACCAAATTTCATTTCAATATGTGCAACCTCTGCAAAGAAAATAAAGGGAAACTGCAAATTATTGGAATTTTTCTAAGTTCAAGGGGTATAACTCTGTCAAAACTGGTCCCATTTTACCCTAAATAGAACTTGACCTAGATATTCTTTTATGATAAATCTGAATACCAAATTTCATTTCAATATGTGCAACCTCAGCAAAGAAAATGAACAGAAACAAATGGTGGACCAACAGGCTGACCAACGGACCAACAGACTGACAGACAACAGCAAAGCAATATGCCCTTCCTTCTTCTAAGGGAGCATAAGAAGACAATCTTACAACACATCTTTTCTGAAAATTTCATGTAATTCTATCCAGTAGTTGTCTAGAAATCGTGTCAGAAAAATAATAATAATAATAATAATAAGAAACAGTACAATAACTATAAGGTCTTCCGTGAAGACGGAAGACCTTAACAACAAGGATACATGTCAATCAAAGTCCCCTGAATTTTGGCTGAAATTTTTAGTTTTAATAATTTCCAGATATAAAAAGAAGTTTCTATCAAACATGTTTTAATTATATTTCGGTGTGAAAAGCAACAATTCATCATATTGTAACAGGAAAGGTAAAATGTATAGCTGGACCATACCATCGACCAGGATATTTACCAGAACCTCACTAGTCAGGTTAGTTAGAATAATCTGTGTCTCGGAACAAACCCTCACCATAATTGTTAAACCAAGTCCATAAGACTATATAAATTTAACAGAACATTCTATCTTGAGTCAGGTGCTCTACTTACTGGGCTACCCAGGCTGATATCCATGGCCCAAACCATTACTGAACTGAAAATTTTAGAAAATATGCATGGACTTCAAATCTGGGCACATGCACCTCTTACTACAAATATTGACTGTCAGATTGAAGTCAAACAACGACAACTTCTTCTCCAAGGAAGAAAGTTTTGCCTCAAGGCTCAATACATCTATGTGTAGATCCCTCTCTATAATCAAAGTACTGAAAGTACTGGAAAGCGCTAAGCATGGGTTGAATTTGAAATTCATCAGAATTCAAATTCCTTATTGGAATTGGAATAAGTACATGTAATATATTAACGGGGCAGCTGTAAAGGGAGGGGGCGGCGAACTCAGTTGTTTAATTGAAATAAACCCAGCTCTTGATTGCCTTGACTGTTACATTAAATAACATCGAATGTAAGTTGTATTACTATAACAAAGTCTTTAAATATGCAAAAAAAAAAAATAATAATAATAATAACAAAGAGAATCTAATTTACTATTTCTGTGCAATTTAACCTTCTTTGTTTTCCGCACCAAAGTTACAAGTCCGGAGAACAAGATTACTTGTGTTGCATTGTGGGTCCAGGTTTCTGCGATAAAATCAAATTTATATCATTGTTACAGCCCAATTTTATTTCTTCTGACTCATCTCATTTCAGATTATGTATATAGCTCTACATTAGCTGGAAAGCTGTGTTTTTGTTTTTGTTTTGTTTTGTTTTGTTTTGTTTTTTTTGTGGGGGGGGGGTTAAATTTTGAATGCCTTAAATGTTGCTGATGTCCTTAACTTGAACGTAAAATGGAGAACACAAAACCTTCTAGTGAAATTTTGAACAATAAATCATTCTGCTCTCAAGAATATTATTCGTACTTACTGAAATTCAAAATTGATTGTCGGCGACCGTGTGCCTTTCTGTTATTATCGGCCGCATAGGTGATCGATCTATTGGCAGTTGTGTTTGAAAGTGCATAGGGATAATTGAGATATTATTTTTATATTATTAGGATTATGAATAAAAGATTTTTTAAATGGCTTAATATTTTGTTTGAACTGTTTTTAGTTATTTTAATTTTTCTCCTCTTTATAGATATTTCTGAAGTTATAATTTTCATATAAACGGTTTTACAAAAAAAAATTCTAGCATGGGAACTCGTAATATGTACACGCAATCATTAAAAGTTACTTGGTATACAAATAGTGAATAAAAATTGAACTTTATTGTGATACCAATCCCTCATCGCGCAGCATGTAACAAAAATCTCCGAAGGCTTTACTTCATTTTTTCATTACATTGCTATAAAATCAATTTTGGGTATAAGGATATTGCGTTTGTCTTTTTGTCATTTTGATGAAAAATCATTCTTATCCTTCATCTCTGACTCTCACGCACATGAATTATAATTTATTTGTATCGAAAATTAAAAACGTTTGACAATTATTTTTCTCGTGTAATATTTGAAGCTGATTTGTAAATATTTGTTTTTAAAATAAAAATGTTAAATTAAATACTCCTCTACTTAGAAGTAAAAATATACCATATTAAAATTCGTAAGTATTTTCCTTTGACTCATTTTGGCGGAAATACTTTAAAATCCTTCAGTGTCATGAAAAACATGCTGACAAGAATCATCCAAGCGTTCAGTGTAAAGGAATTTTTTGCATCAAAATATTTTGTTACAGGTAAAGACTACAAATTAATTAAGCATACTATCTATATAAATGCGTTCAAGTTTAAAATTTGTGCTACTAATGGATAATGAAGTGCTGTGAAATCATTATCATTGACAGCCTTCTGCATGATGCAAGTGTGATAATAAAATGGCTCCTTTGTATTTACATTGTTTGAAATAAAGGCCCAGAGGATGGCGTGAAAAATTAGGAAATGAATATAGAAAATGAAGATTCAAACTATACATAGAACCTTGTTAAATATTTTTTTAATGGAATTGTACATTTACTACAAATAGATTCCAATTTGATTTTTAAATTCTCATTGAAATTTTAATGACTTTTAGATACACGTGCGCATTAAATCTTTTTAAGGTACTTGTATTAACTTTTTCGAATTACACTGAAGAAATAAGATTTGTAACATAATTAGTGTTTGCCAGTACTTATTAATATGCACCATATTGTTCAGAGATAAGATCCGCCATTATATATTCACAAACACCTGTCGGGATTTCCATACACACGGAAGTGAACATCTACTGTACTAATTAACACCTATTATGATAAATCCTACACTAAAATGAGCCGACAGAGGGTCGGGGATTCTCAGTTGTATATTTTTAGGCGACTTGGTAGTGTTACATGACTTGCTCAGTGGCGTGGTATTTCGTAAGCTTAGCGCTGTATAACTCCTCGAAATTGAGTTCGTCATTTTGAAATCGAACATAATATACAACATTTATTTTAAACAAGAATAGATATTGGTTACCCCACATCCAAAGATATTCATTTTTTAGATTTGATATGTTTAACAGTGTATAATGACTTTAAAAAAAACTGCACTGTCTGGTTATGGAACTGGTGTAAATTTCGTGAGTCCTTAGCATTACGGTCGTCCAGTCTCCCAACAAACAGTACACATACCTGTGTCTGCATAACCAGTTTGCCTTGGTCTATACACACGTGCGATGGAGAACTTTGTCAAACACATCAAGCCAGCTCGGAGAAACACGTTTTGTTTTGCCGAGACATGGCAGACAAAACTATTTATCTTAATTAGATCATATGAATACGAATTCTGATTAATATAAATTAAACAATCCCGGTTTTCAGTTTAGTAATTTCCAACCCGGTTTGGGTTTTACTACACATTTTATGATTACGCTTCCTACAGTTTACACACCTTACGCACTTGCAGAATCCGACCAGTGATTGAAAATTTTGTTATTTAATAATACATATACAGATACTGATTATTTTTTTCTTTAAGAGGAAATTGTATGATAATTGACGGACAATTAACATGAACTTAAAACATTTGTTGATATAGTATTATCAATTCATCGATGAAAAGAATTATCAATCGAAGAATGACCTAGATATGACCTAGGCATTCTCTGTTATCAAACATGTTTTTAAAAAAAACATAAACTCAGTAGTGGGCCTTGATACGAGATAAACATGATCGATAGGGGGCGTTGATAAAAAGACCATGGGAATTTTCGATGCGTACCTAAGAAGCGCTTTGCGCATGCGCTTAGCGCTTAAAAAGTGTGTGTTTTTAATTCATTACACACCAGGTCTAGTACAATCACTAGATTTAGTTACGTTAGGTAGAATTACCTACGTAGCTTTTTTTACCTACCTCAGGTAGCTTTATTTAGCTATTTCAAGGTAAGTTTTCAAATGTTTTCTTTTTATTAAAAAGAGACAAAAAATCGCAATTAAATGACTATTGATATTTAAACTAGGGAGGCTTTAGCTGCAGAACTGTAGCTATCTGCTTGAGAAAATTCGGATAGATAAAGCAGAGAGCTACAGATCCAAGCGTTGTAAAAACCTTCGATTTTCGCCGACGATTTTTTGTCGCTCACTATGGATATTTTCTCGTGTAATCTATATTTTCCCAAGCTTTGAAAATAATTCAAAGTGGTATTTAATAATTAATCATACATTCAACTTCAATTCCTGGTCATTTACTTACCTCTCAACGCTAACAAATGGCTGTTTGTGGTTACGGATGTCAAAATGGAACTCTTTTAAACCGACATTACAAAACTATATCAGGACTGTTTCGGACCGTTAAAAAAGTAAACAAAGTATCAAATATAAGAGTTAGATATATGAATTACTATAGGATACCATTCTAAAAGCCAGAGAAAGCTTAAACTACACGAAATAAATACCTAAAGTAGCGACAAAAAATCGTCGGCGTAAATCGAAGGTTTTTACAACGCTTGGATCTGTAGCTCTCTGCTTTATCTGTCCAAATTTTCTCAAGCAGAGAGCTACAGTTCTGCAGCTAGGGAGGTTAAAAAAATAATCCAAAGCAGAGATAGTTTATACATTGCTGCGTTTGGACAATTTAGAGCATGCGGTGAGCCATGACTGAGTATGATTACTACACATTGTGCTGAATAATTACTGACCTATTATATTGTTAACCAGAACTGGACCTCTTTGTCATTTCATTCAAGGAGTAACTGTTCTAACTGTCATACATAGCCCAAAAACTTTCAGAACTTTGATTGCAATTGCGCAGAAAAAGACATTTTTCCAAGAGGGATTTTTTCATGAGTTGTTTTCAGATGAGTTCAATTGACAAAGTTGAAAATGATCACTGCATCAAAATGATATTTTCTGCACACCCAGAGAAAAATGCTTTTTTATAGAAATAAATCAATCTGGTAGCTTAATAAAGCTACCTCAGGTAGGTAAATAAAGCTATGTAGGTAAATCAAGCTACGTAGCTTAATCTAGTGATTGTACCAGACCTGTACACTACAACTTCCAAGACACAGCCTTTTCATTTTATGTTGATTTAAATATTCTTACCCCTTTCTTTTTCCACCATTGCCGTAGTCTTCAGAATCTTCTCCTTATTTTTGGTCAAAACCTCATATCATTATTCTTTTCAGTTTTCAAAAATAACCATTTAAGGACTCGATCCTGTATTCTCTGTCCCAACCCAAGCCTTTTTGCCATGTGGTGTAGCGTAAGTATTTATTTTGAGTGCCCGAACAAATTTGTAAACTCAATTTTGATTGGATAGCATATGATGATTAACTTGTACTACAATTAATTCTAGAGCAATTAGAGAAAATGCTTTTAATAGTTTTTTTCTTCTTTCTTTTCTGTTTTGCGAGATAACATCTTTTTTCTAAATAATGGGGACCATTTATCCCTCCAATCTACTTAAAAATCAGAAAAGGGGGTATTTTCGAGAGGGATACAAAGACTTGGTTTAGTGCAGTTATATAGCCGGTTATAGTAACTTAGTTAAACTTCTGTAGAAAATTAAAGTAAAAATCCTGCCCTTCCCCGGCCCGGCCCTACACAAAGTACTACAATCAGTAAGTTTGTCATAGTATGGTGCAAATTAAGCATCCAAGGGGGGTGGCAGAGAAAATCCCATTTACAAAAACAAATTCAGAATTTTGAAAGGTGAAAATTACTCATGAATACTTTCACTGACAGTGAATCTGGCTGATGTTCAAATAGCTAAAACAGTAATGTTCTCCTGAAATAAAGCAAATGCAAACTGTGCACAAATTAAAGTAATATTTCAAAACATTTTCAATTATAACTGGTTTACTAACATTTTTCATACATTTCCCCCCTAGATGCTTACTCCGTCATGACACCTGATTCCACCTCTGATGTTTTTAAAGGTCCGCACCTTTGCTCTGCTTGTTTCAAGGGACTTTGAACTTGATTACTTTTCCAACATAATACATGTATTCTTATTTCATCCAAATAAAAAAAACTTGAAAAACTTAAGCATATATTTAAAAAGATATAAATTTGAGTAATATATATATAGCATGATATACAACCATGCAGATGAGAAGGATGAGTTTGCAAGAGACATTGTCAATTGAAATGTAAAAGCCATAACGTTTATCTTATTTAATCCTTATTTTTTGAAGAATGATGTTCATTGACTGGCTCAAGAGAAAATGTCAAGAAGTATCTGGGGTAGGAAGGGGGAGGGGGCTCCTCCTATTTTAATTATTAAAGTGCTGGTTTCATCTTTAAATTTTGTTATAAAATCACAACCTCCTCGTTTAGCATTTTAAAAAATCGCTGTTCTTGTCACAAAAGTCGGTCAGACCACAGGGGCTTGTCACGAAATATTTGTCTTTTTTTCATAAAGTTACCCCTACTATAAAAATATTTTTTAAAATATATTTTTATAGTAGGGGTAACTTTATTAAAAGAAGATAAATATTTCGTGACAAGCTCCTGTGGTCAGACGAGATAGGATTTTTGTGTGTAATTAAATCTTTTTCTCTCCCTTTTTTATGAAGGGGGGGGGGGCATATATTAATCATAAAGTTATGAACATCAGATACCCCCTTCCTTTTTTGAAAGGGCAATCATAAACTTTAATTTAAAATATCTGCCACCTCTTTTAGATGCAGGTATTGTATTTGTATCCACGCATAAATTAAAAGTATTTTTTAAAGAAAAATACCTTGATCCGCATACAAGAACGACAAGTCGTGTTCAATTTGCATTACGCATGCGCACTTTATTGATTTTCATTATCTATGGGGTTTTGCGTTGCAAATACAGGGAGGACCGCACCCCATTACAGGAAGACAGATATCAAACTGATGAATGCCGGACTAAAATAAACGATTAAACGGGTCTTTATGACAATTTAAGGGAGGTTTCGATCTCCTCTTTCTCTATTTAATGTAAGTATTTTATGCACGAACCATTGTTTGTTGTGTGAATATGAAATTTTTAGGAAAAAAATCAGGAGTGAGTTGCATGATGAGATCTCGGTCTATTTCCGCTGTACGTATTTTGTGTTTACATGTCAAATGTCAACATTTTAAGGTGTATTTAATGCATCATTGATACAGAGATTGTGAGAATTAATAGTTTTTGATTGTTTTAAAGTTTAATGACGTGTTTATAGAGTCCGAGCATCGTAGAAACTGATGCTGATGTAGATGATGTAGCCTCCATCTTGAATGTCGATAATTTTATGCAGGGATGGTTTCACATCTAATTTACACAAGCTTTTACAGCAAATTGACAGGCTTCTCATTCAAGCAATCTCATGGAAACTAGTCATAATAAAGAATTCTATAATTTTTTCCCCCGTCTATGTTGTCTCTGTCTTTGTTTACTTGTAGTTGTAATATTTTGAATGGTATTGGGTGGGGTACTGATGTTAGAAGTATGATACATGGTAATTGAAGACAATGAGTTATGGAATTGTTATTGAATTTGTGAAATATAATTGAAATATTAGAAGACACAGTTTGATGAATCTCGTACAGTATTGGGAAATGTTGCTTTGAAAAAAGTTTATAAAGAGAAGCCATTATAATGTCAAAATCATCATGAATACCTGAGTACACACAGGATCTTTATTAGCATTACTTTAAACTTGTTAGACACTAGGAATTAATTTGATAAAAGGGGGATGCTTGATAGGCACCAGTAAGTGTTCTGTAACAATTCCCCCCTTTTTTCACGGTCATGCACCAGCACTAATTTACTTTCCCTTTTTTTCAAGATTGTGCACCTGTAGATAAATTGTCATCATGAGCAGTGAACTAGAAGCCCTTCGCCAAGAAACGGAACAGTTGAAAAACCAAATTAGAGTAAGTGCTCTTTTTTTTCTTTCTTTTGTAAGGATGATAAATAAGGTGCTGGTGGTGGTTGAGTAGTAGCTAGTATGCATTAACATGAGAATCAGTGGTGGACCTTTAAAAATATTTCAAGTTTTTGTTATAACTGAAAAAGTTACCACAAAAAGAAACACAGCTTAAAGAAAAAAATGCATAATTTATTAGGTATATTCTGAATACTCCAACAAGCATGTAACTATAACCTGAATTATATATAGGGGGATGAGCTGGGTCAAAATTAACTTTCAAAAGAAGTAACATGATGCATTTTAAGAAAAACAGTGGATATGTAGTTAAATGGAAGAAAAAAAGCACTTGACTAGGTGGATGAATTGATTTAGAAATACCATGCTTGCCAGTAAGGTTAAAGAGATGAAAAATCAATATGTGACACTGCTTCGGCTCTGACACACGATACCCTTTCTTGTAGAATAACAAATGAATAATTCATTGGCTGCAAAATAGTTCTGTAATTTTGTACTTTGAAAAATTTTTTAATTGAAACCTAATAGAGTAGATCTCCAAAAATAAAGCTTCTGTCTTGGTATTGTCAGATGCGTAATATTAAACTTGTCTTATAGAGTAACTCTTTTAATCAAACCTAACAGATTAAAAACAGTTTTACAATGTCTCCACTCCCTCGTTTATGTGCCCCATAACACATTATTTTACTTATCTTTAGAACTTGTTGCATTGAAGACAACTGATTATGCCTCGTGTGGGACATTAGTTGATAACTAATCAATAATGTAATGGGTACAAAATTAATTTGAATAAAGTATAGGATTTGCATGTTTCCTTTTTTTTCTTCTTAAAAATCATTTACAGGAAAAGTAAATATTTTTAGGAATTTTATGAATATTTGGAGATAATTGTGAATATACTGAAGATGACATTGCAAAGTTTTTTTTATCAGGAAGCCAGAAAAGCAGCAGCTGATACCACCCTAGCTAGTGCCACAGCAAATGTCGAACCAATCGGGAGGATACAAATGCGCACAAGGCGCACCCTTAGGGGACACTTAGCCAAAATATATGCCATGCATTGGGCATCAGATTCAAGGTAACATTTTATTTAAAAACACTTTTACTGTAGATTGATCAGTTTGAATTTTATTAGTATTTAGGGTAAAGGTAGGCTGAAAAAATATAGCTGATTTTTTTTTCCAACAGGAACTTAGTATCAGCTTCACAAGATGGAAAATTAATTGTATGGGATGGATACACAACAAACAAAGTAAGTAGCTTCTGTTAAAAAAGAAAAAAAGCATGGGTCAATACTATGGTTCAAACTGGATTTCTGAAAATTATTGAGAAAGTTGAAAGGGAAAATTTTTTATATGGAAAATCACACGATTTTATGACCCTTGTTAGCTCTTATTATTTTTTAAAGATATTAACCTCCTAGTTTGATGTTATGTTAAGACTAGTAGATATTTGATAGTTTCCTGGTTTGGTGAAAATGTTTGCGTTTATTTACCAGTGGTAGAGGTGTTCCAACAAAACTCTTCCTGATTGTCCCACATTCCTTGTTCACTAGTCTACGTTTGTGTCCTGAATTGGTCACATTAACATGACTGTAGTTGATAATGTTGTTATATTCCCACATAAACTGAAGTGTATGTAAAAATACAGTCTTTATCTGAATAATTATTATTTCAGTGTTTGGCAATATGTGTATTCTAAAAATAGACCATCAATGTTAGTGTTAATATATATATCTTACAATTGTATGACATGAAAAAATAGTACAGAAATGTTATTTATTCTCCACCAGGTTCATGCCATCCCATTACGGTCCAGTTGGGTGATGACCTGTGCCTATGCTCCATCAGGGAGTTATGTAGCATGTGGTGGTCTAGACAACATATGTTCAATCTACAGTTTGAAAACAAGAGAAGGCAATGTGAGAGTCAGCAGAGAATTGCCTGGACACACTGGGTACTTGTCATGCTGCCGATTTCTGGATGACAACCAAATTGTTACTAGTTCAGGAGACATGACTTGGTGAGTTTGTTTTAATAGTCCAAATAATTCACCAGATCATTGTTGTGGTTTGTGTTTATTTTGCATCTGCATACATATACACAGGTGTAGTTTATAATTTCACAGATTTGAACTTAAAACTGTTTGCATAAGTATGAAACAGCTCCCAGGGATTTATCAATTATCTTTCAATAAACGGTGCCTTTCCCCTCTGAAAAATATGAAATAATTTCCTTATTGATACAAAAAAAATCCTGATCAACATACCTGTAACATTTAGAATATATAAATTTATGATAGTCTTAGAAATAACGCCCAGATAGCATCTTAGGTTGCAGACTTTTGTGACATTGAAAACTTTCAGAGGGACATGCCTTTGGACTCTTATAGTATATCCACACCTCCATTGTTACATGCCTTCCAGCCATTTCCTTCATAATCCTCCTTAAATAATGTAAAAAAGGTAGTCAAATAGAATAGTAGATAGATCCTTGGCTCCTATAATGATAATGTTTCTGATCAAGTTTAAAATGCTTATGTGAAGAAGACTACACTGGAAATTAGTAAAGACTATATTAAGTTTGAGGATTCACTCCTTGCTCACATTTTATTTTGGCTACATTTAAAGTATCCATTTGAGTAATGGAATGGTATATGTTAATGAGTAATTTGTGCTTGGTCTCCTAGACTCTTGAGTCAATCTGCTGAATGTATCACTTGATAATCACCTTGATGATATTTGCACTCAAATGTAAGGTGCTAGCAAGGCCAACTTCCTGGTACTAAGTATATACACATGGGCAAAAGGTAGTTACTACTTAGTGGGAAAGGAAAGTAGACTGAAATGTGTAATGTTAAATCCAACAAAGCATGTATATTTCTTTCAGGTAAAATGCTTTTATATAAATGATGGTAGATTTGGCTTACTTTAAAACATTTGAAAGCATCTTTTATCATTAGAGAAAAGTGAGAAGAGATGGAAAAGGAAGTATATTTGATCCTATAGCATGATTTGCTCATGACTCCCCTACATAAACCATGTTAAAAGACATATTTAGGTCTAGTTATTTTACTTATTTAAAATAATGTCTTCACTCTTGAAATATACACAGGTGTATTGAGGTACGGTATTCGTTGTAAATTTTGTGAAATATGAACCTCTTGAGATTGTCATGACTTTCCCTGAACCCCTACATAAGAATTTATTTCATTATGCCTTTGTATGAAGAAGGTGAAATGAAGTTATGTGGCATCACAGTGAAGAGCACTCTATTGCTGGTTTCCTGTTAAAGTGTATGACTCATTTTATGTGAGTGTGCACCAGAGTTAGTATGTAAAAGCCATTCACAAATTCCCAAAAATAACCGGCTGTAGTATATGATGTGTTACACACAATATGGCTACACTGAGAAGCCGGGCAGAGCGTGGAATGAAGCAGATTTAATGGGACCAATTGATTTTCATGTTCTGCAGATTGACGTGTATAAAAATAAGTATTGATTATGTCTGCTACTGTTCTTCACCAGAGAATTATGCTCCAGTATTGATTTTCTGTTGCTATTAGATATGAGCACACACGAAAAACTCTCACAAGGTTTTAAGTTGTAAACACATTTCAGATTACCCTTTCAGGATCAGAAATGGAAATTTGATATTTGTTGGTCAATAAAATGTTGGAGTTCTTTAAGTGACTGGTACACATTTTCTGCCTCTGTAAGCAGTAGATATAATCATCCATTGTAGACGGTTTAGACAGGTTCATATCTTCTGGATCATGTATATTGTTATTATATGGACTTACGAAAATCAGCTTATATGTAATTCCTAATACCCTTACAAAAAACCCTCCCTTGGTATTTTAAATCCACAGATGTTAAGTAAATCAAATGTTTTATTTAGAATATAATGTGTAATGTCCTACTTAGATTTTGATGAATTAAAATAAACAAATTTGAATAAAATAGAAATTGAGTATTAAAAACGTAAAGTTTTTGTGATATTATAGAAAACATGAAAAATTAAAAAAAACCCATCAAACTCTCTTTTGTTTAATTTCCTTGAAACTAAACTTAGATTTGGATATAAATTTCTTAAAAGGAGATAAGAAGATTTAAAGGATATCTAGGATATCTTTTTTTGTAACAGTAAAAACAAAAGTATTTACACTTACAGGAAGTTTTTAATATACCCATCTCTGGACTGACAGGGTCAGTTTTAACCAAATTTTCTGTCAGGTGTTCTTTGTGATTGGAGTTTGTTCAAAGGGAAGTCCCTATCATTTGGATGTAAGGAAATAGGGTGGGGTCATTTACATTATAAATTAGGGTGGGGTCATTATAAAATGATCGTTTTCCTTCGGAAAAAAGCTTCAAATATAGCATATTTTGAAAGTTAACGTCAAGCGGAGTAATGCGTTTTTGACGTAACTCATTGTGACGTAGGCAAGTAATCTTTTATAGTTCACTTGAAACAAACATAGTGAAGCATTAGGGGAACAGAGCAAAATGAGAACATAATTGTGAGCAATAAAATAGCAGAATATAATTGAAAAAAAAAGTTTGGCAGAACATGATTAAACAATAATATACAAATACATTTATTGGCGCAAATACAATTTCAATAATTTGGCAAAGGCCCAAGATCAAAATCATACAAGAATGATAAATAGTTCATAACAATATTCTTGTTTGGAATGCACGGTTATACATAAATTGTACATCCATTTGTACAATAATTATGTAATGCAATAATCAGTGTAATTAATACTAATTATAGAAGAACATAATGAAACGATTGTCTTTTTTGGCAATAAAGATAAATTGTATAAGTGACAGTCAGAAGAAGTTTGAATGATACCCTGCACTTCATAAAAATATGCGATATAATTTGAATATCACTTGTAACCTTAAATCAAGAGAGAAATCATGAAGTATATATTAACTATATTCTTCATTGGCTCGAAATAGATTTTCGTATATCAAAGTGCTATCACTCCTTTACCTTGGGTCAATGAAGTAATATGACGTGACGTCATACGACAGACAGCCAGCCAGTAAAACTGACATAAAACTAGCATTATTTGTGCAGATTAAAAGCCTAGCTTCCGAAGTAGGGTAAGACGAGATCGATGGCTGTGACAAATCAAAATTATATTGCTATATATAAGGTCTGTTTTAGTTATTAATTGACAAAGACAAAATTGCCAAGGATTAAAGAGTGGGCTTTTTTCATTACGGTCAAGGTCTCTCATAATATTTATTAGGATCGTTGTATAAAAATTAACGACCAAATTATTGTGTACTAAGGTATATTAGACACTAGTTATAAGTTCTAAGAACTCTGCAAGAGATCTGTTGATTTTTCACTCAAACATATTGGTCAAAGCATTTCAATTAACGAGATTTTGTATTGTGTCAGATTAAAAAAAAACAACAAGTGATTGTGCATTTTCCTTGCATTATTTTAAATTTGACTTGTATGTCCACGGACATGTTGTAATTTTTATTGATTGTGTCTTATAAAAATTTCTGTTAGATACCCATAAGCAAAGAATTATTCATTTGGCACATTGATGGTCGCAAATTGTGCTCCTCTCTTAGTCGACCTGTTTTGTATTTTCTTGAGGCAGAATTTTGTTTTTTGAAAAACCTTCGACATCGAAAGAGGAATCTTTTATACTAGCATTCGACATCTAAATATACCGACATTTCATCATATAACAATCATTAATTAATTCATTTAGACTCTATATATTCAAGTGACATGAACGGACATTAGAATCTATCAATTCTGTTTCCTATCTTCATGTTTTTCTAATAAGGGTACACAAACAACTTAAACTCTATGACAAAATGGAATCGCTAAAGCGTTTTCACCGTCACCTTCCTCTATTTATGTAGTAATTTTCCGCCATCACCTACACAAGGTGTTTTTATTTGTTGATTCGATATACCAGAGTAAATTCTAAATAAAATCATTTTAAAACTGATTAAAATTAAAGGGCTTCCAGCAATGATTGAGCATCTCGCTTATTCTGTGATATTGTTTGAAAATATAGCCATTCGTGAGTATCTAAGAACAATTGTTATATACATTGTTAGTCATATACTAAATTCGACTCTCTCTCTCTCTCTCTCTCTCTTCACAATAATATTAATAAAACTGGAATTCAACGAAATGATGAAAATGACGACAATCTAACGGGGGGGGGGGGGGTGAAATAGAAAAGCATTTGTACCCAACAGCAGTTCAACATTCTTCAAAGATTATGGAGAAAAATTCAAAAATGATTTATTATCAGTTTTTCAAGAAACCCATTGCTTTAATTAGTTAAATTGATGTGCAAGCATCAGCATACATTCCAGTGTAATAAAGGATATAATCGCTAATTGCAAGTACAAAATGGGGTGAGAAGTTAAATATAAGAAAACAACAATCTTTTAGAATTTGCTGGTTTGTCAGCTTTAATTTGATTTTGAAGTTACTTTGTCTAGGATCAAGAGCATAAGTTCAATGTCTAACAATCCTGAATTTTCTTCATTTCCATCTAGAGTGCCCCTTCCTCAAAGTTAAACTTAATGAATGTGATGCATTTAATTTCAAGACCATATAATTCATACTGTACATTGTAAAATGAATTATTTTCAAAGTTTATTTATCAAAGAGAAATTTTTCAAAATAAAATTGCTATAAAATTGTCAGATGTAAAATTGTAAACAAAGTCTTGTTTTTAGATAATGTCTAATCCATGCTTGTAAGGTACACCGATATTTACAAACAGCTTAGCAAAAAACAACACTAAATTTTCTTATTTTGTCATCAACATTGATCAAAATATGCTGAGGGAATTTTTTTATTCAAATTTTTTTATTGCATCCCCTCTGGTGCTCTATAGTAGAAAGTGTTTATCTGTTATTATACTACAAGATAACAGATATCTTTGGTATTTGCCTCTGCTTAATGCACTATTTTGAAATGCATCCATTAGCATGAAAAATTAAGTTCTTCAGCAAAAAGTAAAATAAGATTCTCCTAAGCATTAATGTTTATATTTCAGTGCTTTGTGGGACATAGAGACTGGTCAACAGACCACAGCCTTCACTGGCCACACCGGGGATGTCATGAGTTTATCCCTGTCTCCAGACATGAGGACATTTGTTTCAGGAGCATGTGATGCTTCAGCTAAGGTCTGTTAGGTGTCTATATGGCTCTTTATTTATGTATAAATTTGACTTAACTTCAGTCTAATGCTGTCCCTTTTTTTCTTTCACACAGCTCTGGGATATAAGAGATGGAATGTGCAAACAGACATTTTCTGGACATGAATCTGATATTAATGCTATCACAGTAAGTTAAAAACTTGTTAAAAAAAACAGATTTGCATGAACCTAAATATTAATTGAAAACTGTTTGGACCTTACTAAATTGTTGTTTAATAAGATTTTTTTAGACTTGATATATGCTTTATTTTCTCTAATGGATATTTGCTGTTTTTCAGTATTTTCCCAATGGGTATGCCTTTGCTACAGGATCTGATGATGCTACATGCCGATTGTTTGATATTCGTGCTGACCAAGAGATAGGAATGTACTCTCATGACAACATCATTTGTGGAATAACATCCGTGGCCTTTTCCAAGTCTGGTCGTCTGTTGCTGGGTGGATATGATGACTTTAACTGCAATGTATGGGATGTGCTAAAACAAGACAGAGCTGGTAAGTCAAACATTGTATTTGTTTATAGAGTACACAAAAATATGATTCTGTAAAGAAAGGATAGATTAACATAATTTAAATATGATGTCTACAATTCTTTATAACTTGTGAATTTCAGGAGTTCTAGCAGGACATGACAACAGGGTGAGCTGCCTTGGGGTAACAGAGGATGGAATGGCTGTGGCCACTGGATCCTGGGATAGTTTTCTCAAGATCTGGAACTAGAGGGAACAAACTGTGCTACAGTAACTATCGACTGCGAATTTTCTTCTTCATTCAGTTCTCATGTGAATGATAAAAAAACAGTGATTTAATGTGGATGTTAGTTATTATTCATCAAGTAATCACACTTTAGGGGGTTTGATAAGAAGGCGGTGAGTGCCTGTCAGACTGTGGTCATTGGAGATCTGTTGGTAGAACAGCCAGGCATCTGGTATACTGGGCCACCGTGATGACATGGTACCCATCTATGATAAATCCTTCATTGTGGAAATCAGATCTTGTTAATTTTAAAAGTTTGTGTGTATGGATATAGACGTTTCACATGTGTGCCATGTGATGTGTCCTTTATATTTCTTTCAGAGTAATTATATGTGTATGACTGTTAATTGAAAACACTGCTTTGTCTGCCTGTACACAAAAGATGTATTTCTGACATGTGGATAGAAACAGTTATGATCAAATATGTAAGGAGAAGAGTAAGACATCAGACCTTGCATGTTGATCAAACATGGGAATTTTTATATGTATACAATTTTTTCATTGTTGCAGGAACAGATCATGCAACAGTTGTTTTAACTTGGTTTTTATAAGTGAGCTTAAGTGACAGATGTTATCCATGTTGTTAGATTGAGATGAACTGATAAGTATGGTAGCCCTTCTAAATGTAGGCTTATGTGTCCACACCATCCCCCCTCAAACCGGAGCGCTACGTGTTGTTTTGTATCATATATTTAATTAGTGCAATGAATACATGTATATTTCTTTATTTTCTGTGGAAGAGGAGCAATTGATTTTGCATTCTCTTTCACAATTTGTATCAAATTTTTACTTATGAATGTATTTGTAGCATATTTTCATGACTAGGAGTTTTAATTTATATCTATGGGATATTTCCCTCTCTAACAAAAAAAATTGTGTTTTATATCTGTCTTGATCAAATCATGAGGAAAATTCAAAATATTGTAACTAAAGTGTGTTTCAACAGTAAATTGTGGTCTTGTTATTGCTGTCAGATATTTATTATATCCGTAAGTACCACTAAGTGAGAAAGCAATGTAACAGTATGGGAGTGATTGTGTACAAGGTTCAAACTGTGTTAGTGATTTGTCATTTGTAGTCCATATATTAAAGTTAAAGTCAGGAAGGCATTATATTGAAAGTCTTAAAGATTATGCATGTCTAATAATTATTAGTTCAATATAAGATTTTTAAAAAATGACCGAACAACTTTTGGGAAATTAGGCATAATCCAGAAAGTGCTTTTATGTGTTTGGATTTCTCTGATGATGGAACTGTTATGTCCCCTGGGGAGAACCTCCTTGTTGGTTAGTGTAGGTTGCTTGCTCCATTAATCAGGGGGTGTATTAACTAGTCCTTCACCTATATTGTAATGTACTTCTCGATTGTCAATAAAGCTTTTTTGTCATGGTGTCTTCTTTATTTGATAACTTGTATGACAAGATTTGCAAATATGCAATAAGTGAGCTTCCTCAATTAGTGTCCCTTCTTTTAAGTTTATGTATTTACATGTACATGTTATGTACTGTATATCTCGAAATTTTTGCTGTAGATAAATTTTTAGCAAATCTGCGAGTTCATTGCATTCGCAAAAATAGCCCCCCCCCCCCCCCCCCAAAAAAAAAGTAAACATGATCATTTTTGACATTCAAAATTGCATTGGCAAAGTCTGGAAAAATGAGTTGGATTCTATACAAGTACATCCATACAGCAACTTCCAGAATTCATTTTATTGAGCACACCTTGCCAAAGTCATATGATAAGCTTTTGTTCATCTCTTGTTTGTTTGTCGTACAACTTCCCTCTCAGGAATTTTTCACTCATAAGGAGATGCCACCACTTGCCCATGGAGGGCTTCATGTTTTGACCTATACTTAGTGCTCAGGCCCTTTGAGCAGTGAGGGATCTTTTGCATGCCAGCACCTACTGCGACATGGGACCTTGGCTTATAGGGTCTTGTCTGAAGGACTGGTCTACATGTCTCCCAGTGAGATTCGAACCCGCGACGTTAGGATCAACTCCTTACTCTGCCAATCTAGAGCAGATGCTCTAATCACTTGGTCATGCGGGCAACCTTTATCCCTGGTAGGTTCTGGTAAAAGTTATAGAAACAAATCTATTTCCAAGTCAGTTTTTTCTGTAGACCAAACATGCATGAATGATTAATATTCACTATCAGTTGCTCAGTGAACTTCAAGAGTGAAGATCTCTTACGAGTTGAAGAAATCAGCCAACAAACTGTATTTCCAATGTTTAAATTCTATGCTTTATAAACTTTTATATAAAAGTAAGTATGACAAACCGGGGTAAATATCATTTCCAAGAAAATTATAGATCAATCAACTTATTAGAAGCTGAGTTTATTGCCCTTTTACATATAACAAAAACATGTAGAAATTCAGAATTTATTTGTTTATTTTTGTGACTTTATATGGAAAATAATGATAGCATAGGAACTGTATATAATGCAAAAATTAAAATGAATAACTGAATGCAACAAAAGCTGGTCTATGAAAAACTATTCCGTAGGAATTCTGACCTAGGGTACTAATTAGAAAAAGAAAGAAACCAACCTCTTGATGAAAATCTCCCCTGTACAACTAACAGATAAAAATAATTAAACTGACTTAAAATGGAATTGTATGCCTTTTCACCATGGAGTATATTATTTTGGCAAGAAAACAAGCAGAGGCCCTAAGGCTAGAACAGTTTCTGCCAATTGTCTTTAGCAGTTTAAGAAGGTTTTTGATTCCTAAAAAAAGGGGGAGGAAGTAATTTTTTTTGTTACTTTTACATAAAAATTTACAACTCCACAACAACATTCAGTCTGAAAAGCTCACTTTGACCTTTTGACTTGAGTGTGTTAAAAAGGCTATATACACATGTATAAATAAAATTTTGGGTGAGAATTCAGTTCCGGCATTTTTAGTGAGGTAGCTGCAGAACTGTAGCTCTCTGCTTGAGAAAATTTGGATAGATAAAGCAGAGAGCTACAGATCCAAGCGTTGTAAAAACCTTCGATTTATGCCAACGATTTTTCGTCGCTCACTATGGGTATTTTTTCGTGTATTTTATACTTTCCCAAGCTTTGGAAATAATTTTAAATGGTATTTGATAATCAATCATACATTCAACTTCTAACTCCTGATCATTTACTTACCTCTCGACGCTAACAAATGGCTGTTTGTGGTTACGGACGTCAAAATGGATTTTTTTTTAACCGACATTACAAAACTATATACAGGACTGTTTCGGACCGTTAAAAGGTAAACAAAGGTCAAATATAAGAGTTAAAATACATGAACTATTATAGGATACCATTCTAAAAGCATGAGAAAGATTAAACTACACGAAATAAATAGAAATAAATACCTAAAGTAGCGACAAAAAATCGTCGGCGTAAATCGAAGGTTTTTACAACGCTTGGATCTGTAGCTCTCTGCTTTATCTATCCGAATTTTCTCAAGCAGAGAGCTACAGTTCTGCAGCTATTAGTGAGGGTGATGAGATAGCTAAAATCTAAACTTGCTAACAATTTATTCTGCATTGCAAGTTAATGTTATCCTTTTATACACCATAAAAAAACACTAAAATTACTTCTCAAAATATAAAATTTTGTGAACATTTAGTTTGTGAAAATAATTAACTTCTAGATTTCTGTTTTTAAAGTTTTAACCTAACTTTGTTATTTTGTCTTTGCATACAATACACATGTACCCAGGTTTTGTATATAGAAATGTATTTGAATCAGAATCAAAAATGTATTTCTTAAGTTTAGATATCAAATTTGTATATTGATATGAAAGAGATGGGTGCAAAGTAAATATTTTGTCTGCTTTTAAATTGTCCATGTAAAAATCCTTCCTTTATTCAGCTTTATGGAACAAGAAAAATAACTCTTACAGATGTCATTGTATTTGATGAGAAAAATTGAAGAACAAAAATAATATACACAATGAAGAAAATACAAGTCTGTCAAATAAATTAACAGGTTTGGGACATGGGACTAAAGCATTCCCTTGCTTTCATTTACAAAGAGTTCCAATGAAGAACATTGTTCAAAAGTTTTCTATCATGTCATATCTTCAAAATGTAATGATGTAATTATACAAAGTTTTTTTATGATAAAATATAAAACTTGGACGGAGGTTTGAAAAAATAAGTGATTTCAAATTGTGACTTAGAAAAATATACTGATTTGAAGTGAAGCCACTGAACACACAAGGTTTAATAATAAACTTAACTAGTTGTGATAAAAAAAAAAATCATACATTCAATATTTCTAATTAAATAATCTCTACACTACAAGCAGCTTCCGTTACCACTAATTACCCAGACCAGACGATGCTTATTCCAAAAACATTTCATCAATTTGAAATTGAACAAAGAAATACAGGTTTTGATAGTTATAAAGGTACATGTACTTGTATTTGTTTTGAAAAGCTGAACATGCATCCATCTATTTTAAACTGCTAAATAAACTTTTTTAAGCCTTTCCGGATTTGTGGTAACATTAACTAGCAGGTTTAAATCATTAAACAGCACTACGATCTACACCACTGAAAATCCCCATCTGTATAATACATGTACATTGTATGCCATTTTATAACACTTTTAATGTCAAAGAATGTCTCATGGTATATGTTCATATCTCAATGAATTCAAAATTAAAGGACACAGCTTTTGATGGGAATGGAATTCTTACAGTGTCACCCTACTTTATATACTGGATTTTCTAAAATATGAGAGCATCCATGGAAAGTTAAACTTTCCTCATTATAATTTTCGCTTGTCAATATTTTTAATATTTGATGGTAGATTTATGCTATTCAATACGGAATACATTCTTTACTTGGTCGTACAGATATACACTTTTCTTAACTTGGTGACAAAGGTATGAAATATCTAATTTTAATCTAGTCAATATTTCTTTCCTTGATGGTACAAGTATCTGATCAATCAATTTTACTTTGAATGATAAGTAGAGAGGAGAAAAGCTATCCACTTTTCAACATCCTGATATATTGTAAACAAGATCATTGGTGGATAACTCTGAACTTTAAGGAGAATACAGAAAGATATTTCTTTCCTTGATGGTACAAGTATCTGATCAATCAATTTTACTTTGAATGATAAGTAGAGAGGAGAAAAGCTATCCACTTTTCAACATCCTGATATATTGTAAACAAGATCATTGGTGGATAACTCTGAACTTTAAGGAGAATACAGAAAAAAATTTCATGATTATTAAAATTAATTGTATATTCATAATTATCATTAATTATTGTCAAACATGATGTATCTGTTAGATATAGGAACACATTTTTGTGGAAGAGTAAAAAAGGTCTGACATACATTGTACCTATCATCAAATAAAAATTTATTAATCGTATTAAGATTTTGCAAAAAAAAAAAACACTTTAGAGAACACTGCGACACATAAAAATATCTCTCTCAACATTTGATAAAAAACAACAGTTTTAAAACTGGATTTTACAAACAAGAAAATGATATACATGTGTTGATTTTGGCAATATGTGCTCTAATGAACATGCACTGGAATGGTTTTTATCACATATTTATCAAAACAATCAATTTTAAAACAATCAACTTTCAAATAATATTTCGTTTCATTGCAATAGCATTATTCAAATTAAGCTAATACTCTTCATCAAAATAACTCTCTATAATAATAAATAGTTTAGGTGTATTCACTCAATGGATCATTGTGTCAAAGATATTTGAAATAAATGCCAGATATCCTGCTGTAACAATTTAACCAAAATCATCTGCCAATATTAAAGCCATCAATATTATAAACTTAACAAGGTCAATCTGCCCATTTTGGAGGTGATCCACATTATGTACAGACAAATTTTGATTAAAACAACGTTACAGTTCAAATGAACTATAAAAGAGAAAACCTTATAGTCTTAAACAAAGGTATATTGATTTTGGTTGAAGTAGACATGGGTCTATCTCTAAATATTATTTTGGTAAAGGCAGACATGGGTCCATCTCTAAACACTGGCAATTCCCGGGTAGAAGAAGAGATGTGGCATGCGAAGAGTGCTCTTGTACTCGGACATTTGAGACATGGAGTCCATTTCTAGCTGGGGACACCGGGACACTTTCCTAGAAACCAGCAGGTTCACCTACAAAGCCAGTACAGAAAGGTCAAACAGAATCTAGTCACAGAGGGTAGGGCTACTCATGCTAACTAATACTGGATTTCTTTATTTTTAATTGGATACTAACCTTCTGGTTTCTACATTGTCTATTGAATATTGTTTTTCATTTCACTTTTGATTCTATTACATTTTTTTCATTTCTTGAAATGATCTTTTTCCTTGATTCTCCTTGTGATGTTTTCCTGAGAGACCTACCCTGTGTAGCATTGTACAGATGTCCTCACTCTTGGCGTACTTCATAAAAATCTGTACCAGGGCCTCGATGTACCAGCTCCCTCGCTCACGATTCCTCCAGGCATAGTAACCTAAACAGGAAAATACAGCAACAACAATAAGTGGTCTAATCCACCAACATTCTAATTGTATAAAAAAAAAAGTCACAAGCATTCATTATTGCAAATGTACTGATCATAGCCTATCCAAAGTCCAAATTTCTGGGTATATTTATTTTAAGAAAAATTTATTTTCCTTATGGTGATAAGAAAAACAATCAAATTAATCTAAAATGTAAATTGAAAATGCAAGACAAACCTCCTCTGCAAGCCTGAATGACAAAGATCTTAGGTTTGCCCAATAAACTTGGACAGTTGCTATTGTCAAACAGCTTAAACACACTGTCTAACTGGAGTTTACGACCATCGGTCCCAAAAATATAGCCTTCCTCTCCGTGACTCAGCAGACAGACAAATGCTGCGTCTGCATGGAAATGGGCGGCATCAGCAGCAAAATCCTCCAACTTCTGGGCCATCTCCTATAGAGAAAATACAAACAGGTAATCAGAAGGGGAATTTTTTTTATATAAATATTTTATGCAATCTCTTTTTAACCAATATGGAAAGATAACAATTTGTCAAGCACAACAATTTGGAAATAGCAGGTTTCCTTCAATCTGATTTTCTTTACCTACAATTCTTTTTGGATTGTTACCTTAGCTGCGAGTCCATCACAGTCGTTATAGACCTTGACATCAAAGTGGAGTTGGTTGAGCAGATTGTGTAGATTATCCCGGTCTATGTCAGTCCCTCTCCGCGGAGGTTTTCCCTCGACTTCGTTCACATTAATTATCAGAGCTTTTCCTCGAGGCAGCCTCCTCATTGCATAAGACTACAGAAAACATTGTATTGTTAAAATAACAGGTGCCTCTTCATTGCATAAGACTACAGAAAACATTGTATTGTTCAAATAACAGGTGGAATTGTTTTCAAGATCACAGAACATTCTAAGAAGTTGAGAATTTTACTTATTCTCTGAGAATACTAATATGATACACAGATCCATCTCTCCCAAAAAAGAACAAAAGAAAAAGTATACTTAGCATATGTATAGTAAGAATAAGATACACTGTAACACACTGTAATTCATGTATCTTACATTTTGGCAGTTACTAAGGTAGAACTGTCGAGTGGCCTGATCTACTCTAACAGTGACCGGTCCATCGGTCAGGTCAATCTCAGGGTCGTCTAACTCGCCTCGCAGTCGGACGGGCTGAGGGACAGCTCGGTTAACCATCATTTCATTTCGACTTTGTGAATCCGATTCAAAATAGGATACAACAATTTTGTCTTCTTTTCGTTGTCTTTTGGCTGAAATTTATAGCATACATTATAAACTGTGTTTTTTTTTCTATCAATTACAAAGGTTTGAATCAAATAAGTATAATTGATATGTAATACATTACCAGGAGATTCAAAGTTTTCTTCATGGTTTTCCGAAGGCTTTGTCATTGCATCTAAAAGAAAAAGGAAATATTTTTTCTGACCTACAAAGCTTATTGAAATAACATCAGGGTTTTTCTTCCAAATTACTGCTGAATAAAGCTAAAACAAATAAATTTACAGATAAAAAAAGTATAATGTATCTATATTTTGATTACCAAGAGTATCTTCCCTTTGTAGAGATGGTTTTTGACTGGGAACATAGATGATTTCTTTGTGTGTTGGGTGAAGGTTATTGTTGAGAGGTATGCGTGACTCCACCGTCCTTGGACAGCCTGGTAGTGGCTCATAATTTGGATCATCGATGTGGTGGTGTGATTGAAATCGTTTTTCATTTTCTTTGAATATATTTTTGTTTGGACTGATCCTATCTAAGAATTCAGCATTGGAAAAATCAAAAGGCTGCATGGGATTTCCTGATACATAACTGATGGGAAATGTATTGTGTGATAATGATGGTTGGATGGATTGAACACTTGGTTTGTCAATTGGATGGAAGACACGTTCTGATGGTATAAGCTGAACGCCCTCAGAGCATTGGACACCTTGAGAATTTTCTGAACTACATAAAGCAACATTTAATCGTACGAGTTGCACTCCCTGTGTTGGGGGGTGAGATGACAGTGACCCTGGGGCTGAGATCCGGGATGGGGAGGAATGAGGACGGGTCAATTCCTGACCTGCCTCAGATTTTTCTGTTTCTTCTGTTTTAACTTCGCTTTTTGATGGTGCAGTATCTTTTTCTGGTGGTTTTAAATACAAATCCACAATGTCTTCTTGGCCATTTGCTATCAAAGCCTCACTAAGTACTTCAAATCCATTCTTTTTAACTGAAATCTTGTCAAGGAGTTCCTCTGTCTGTGCAAAGGTTGTTGATTTAGACTGAAAAAAAAAATTAAATTTCTTTGTTATACAGTGTACTTAAGAATGGTCCTCCATGGTCAGACCAGTGACTGACATCCATATTTAGATAGGCTCTCTATCTTAAGACCAGTGAATGCATTCATACTTAGGTTACCCTCTAGTATCTTTGCTATGAATTTCTAGGTCTTACCATATGACATAAGTAAGAAGGCATCTAGCCTGTATCTCCCCTTTTTTCTTAGTTGAAAAGCCTAACTAGAAAAAGTGTTAATTAATTGTTGGTTTTTAATACTACCGAACTGATGCTCTAAAGAATTATGTAAGATTCATAAATGTTTTTTTCTTTGGTTAAATACCCTGGGCCTGCCCCTATTTGTTGTGAACTTGGTTGTCTGCCTTTTAGTAAAATCTGCATATGTTGCACAAACTGAAGTGGGCAAGGACCTTCTAAACCCTGTGTGATTTCTTTTCTATTTGTCAGGACCTGCCTATGACAACAGCCTCTTGTGTTTACAGTAAAACATGCTTTTATTGAACACTCTTATAATGAATTGACACTCACAGGAAATTGGCTTTTATTTCCTCTGGCTTTAAGTACAGCTATTTGTAAGAACCAGGCAGGGGGTGATTCATGACCACTTTAGATTTTTACAAAATTTTAATATGTTGCTTCATGGACCAAGGGAACATCATTGGACAACATAATTTTTTTGGCCAGCCTTTGTTGCCATGGAAACAATGCACCATGTAAATGCACATGGCAACCAAGCAAAAAATGGAAAAATATGTGAATTTAGCTATTATTGAACACGGGAACAGAGCTTTTTTGATGATAGTACCATAAATAAATATTTTTTTCCTGAGAAGTACATACAAAATGATAAATGATTACCATAAGGATGAAATTATATAGGTTTTATTAAAGGTGCTGACTTTCAATTTAACATAGGCCATTTCATAAAATTCACTTTTTACAATATTTCTTCAAATCCAACATATTTTAGAAGCATATTAAGAAAAAGGCCCGCATGTTAAAGAAATCTGATAACATGGAATAGAAAGAGCACATTCTTAATTTTAACAAAATGAAATAAAACCCATGGGTTTTTTAAAAATACTCTGTTACCATGGCAACGAAATGTCACAAAAATTCATTTTTCACAATAATAACCTTTTTTAAGAGCACAGCAAGAAAAATTCCCACAGGTTAAAGAAATCTGATAATGTGGAATAGAAAGATCATTTTCTTAATTTTATTAAAATTAAATAAAACCCATGGGTTTTTCAATAATATTCTGTTACCATGGCAACAAAATGTCACAAAATTTCATTTTTCACAATAATAACAATTTTTAAGAGCATAGTTAGAAAAAATCCCACATGTTAAAGAAAACTGAAGGCATGGGATAGAAAGACAACATTCTTAATTCTAATAAAACAAAACAAAACCCATGGTTTTTTCAAAAAATTTCTGTAACCATGGCAACAGAATATCACAAAAATTCATTTTTCAAGAAAATACCAAAATACATCATTTTCAGAGTATGTTGTGGAAAAAACACCACAAGCACATAAAAATTGATAATATAAGATAGAAAATGTTCTCCTAAACCTTGCAAATATTAGATAAAACCAGTGGATTTCTCATAAATTTTTGTAACCATGGTAACAAATTATTCTTGAAATGCTTTTTAAAATATATTGTCTTTACAAAATCTCCATAAAATACAAAATAATTATTAACCAACATACATGTATTTTCACAGTTTATTGTAAATGCATGAAAATATATTTTTTTTAAATATGCTTTTGTGATTTGTATCTGGTTACCATGACAACATCTCCAAAAATATTGTATTTGCCTATACAATTTAGTCAATGTGATTAGCTTGTATGAAGAAAACTGTATGAGTCGCCATTAGCTAAAATACTGAAAGACACAACATTTTTTTGTACCTAACTTTTTAAAACAAATATTTTGTTTCTGTGGTAACTGTGATTAACCATTTATGAGACATGATCTAAACATTTCAATTGTATTTTTAAAGCAATTTTTAAAAAATTATCTGTAAATGTACTTTTTGCTGAAATACATAGTTTACAGTAAAGAAATCTTGAAAAAATGTCAATATAACATTAAAAAGTGTATCAAATGTAAAAAAAAAAAATCCATGTTCTTGACTAGATAGGCAAACTAAAATTCAAAATTTTATGTTGAAGGGGTGTAATATTAAATATCCTTGGGTGTATCCTGGTCTTGGTTTCAATAAAACCCCTTTTACATTTGGAGGAGCTTAAAAATCAACATCCTTTGTTTCTGGTCTGGATTTCTTTCAAAAAGTTTTAAACTGATAGTTTCTTTATTAGATTTTTTGGCTATCATTTAGAAATGTGCCATTGAGATTATCTGTATCAACTGTACAGGTACATCTATGTGTCCTGGCTCTCCAGCTAGATTCCTCTGACATAATGCATGTGGTTCATTCATCAATCTGGAAAAAATATAATTCAAAATTTGAACTTTGTTAATGAAAATAGGCATTCCGTAAAGCAATTTTTTCTTGTTGCTGTTGAAGGAGGAGAGTAGCTAAGGTTCGTTTTCTCTATGATCATGATCATGAATGCAAGAAGGCCATTGTCCATAACACTCCCCAGAGTAACTGGTCATTCTGTTCTACACCAGATTTTTCTACTTGTAATACCTATTGTGGTTTAGGTCTATTCTTAGGGGGAGGGGGACATGATTTAAACAATTTAGAATCTACACTTAATCCCTGGATGCTTTAACACAAGTTTCAGCTTTTCTGACCCAGTGTCTCCCTATTTTTTTCTCTTTTCTTGATTATAACCCCTTGTAAGGGGTCTTAGCCCTGCCAAGTTTGGTAAAAATTGGCCCTGTGGTTCTTGAGAAAAACCTCAGCTCTACAATTCTACAATTCTTCTCTAAATTTTCAAGTGATGTAACCCATTCTTTAACCCTCATCCCATCCTTGCCTCTAGTAGTTAGCTGTTATTTGATTCTGAATATTAGTATAACTATTACAGCCTTGCTCATCTGAAAAGGCTTTTTTTTTCAACAACAAAAATTCTGTTTAGATATGCTGCATTTTATAAATTTTAATTTCTAACTTTCTACTGATTTTAGTTTCCAATATTCAAAGAAACATTTGTATTGATTGAACAAAATAATGAAGATGACATATACAATAATACATCTTTTACTCCTATTTGGCTTCCACATACATGTTACTGCAGTAAAACTTGTTTAGTACAAACACGGACATTGTGAATTCACAGATATAGTGAAGTCTTCTTGGATCCCCAACTATATAAATATTACAAAATTACAAATATGGATATAACGAATTATATAGCAAAGTACTTTTACAGGTCCTAGTTCGTTATTACCGAGTTGTACTGTATATATATATATGTGTTGATAAATGATTTAACAAGAGACCCAGGGCCACATCACTCACCTAGCTTGGATAAAAATCAAAAATCAGCTTTGTATTGAAAAGCTTAAAAGCATACATGGTCCTGACCTCTCTCTGTAAGGGAGAGAGAGGGGTATGATTGAACATAACTGAATCTACACTAAGGATGCTTACAGGGTACTTATTTTTGACTAACTGTGAGTTTTTCCCTACAAGTTTGAACACTTTCATTGTGGTCCCACCCTATACCTGGGGAGGGGGGAGTGTCTTGATTTGAAAAAATCTACACTACAAGAAAATGCTTCCATATGTATATATAACTTACTGGCTTTTCTGTTCTTTAGAAGAATACATGTATTTTTAAAGGACTTTTTTCTATATTCTTATGTTAAACATTGATTGGCCTTTGTGGTCCCACCCTATCCCCGGGGTCATGATTTGATCAAACTTGAATCTACACCACCAGAAAATGCTTTCATATAAATATTACCAATCAAGGCTTGCTGTATCCGAGAAGAAGATTTTAAAATATTTTTTTTATATATTCCTATGTTAAACTCCGATCATCCGTTGTGGCCCCGTCCTACACATGGGATTCATGATTTGAAAAATTTGAATCTGCACTACCTGACAATGGTTCCACATAAGTTTCATATTTCCTGGGCCATTGGTGATATCAGTAATGCTATTAATTTTGTAAATCTCTCCCCTTGAAGAATGACAATGACAGACAAAAGACAAACTTTGATCAGAAAAGATCACTTGAGCCTTCAACTCAGGTGAGCTAAAAAATTCTGAGAATTAAGATCAGAAGAAATATATACCTGTTTCAAAGTCTCTGAATGGTAGTGTTCACTATAATTCAGCCCTTAGTCAGAAGGCCCTTGATTGCTAAATGAAAAGGAATGTTCTTAATTATAATTAAAAAAAACTGCAAGTTGTCAACACAAAATACCGAATTATCAAATGATATATAAATAATATAAAGTATATATAACACTAACGTTAGTTGAATTGATAATCTTTTCTTGGTGACGGACTGACGGTTGTCCTCAATTTATAAGATTACATTACCTCAGCTGTGCAGGTGTTGTCAAAAGGGATTTTAAAATTCAGAACAAGGCTCAGATTGCATCTGAAATGATAACAAATCATGAAATTCATCATCTGACAAGAGAATGCATACATTTATGTAACAATTTAGCTTTTAAATTATTGATAATAAATATTTATTTACCTCCCCCCCCCCTCCACCATGTACTAGTGATATTATCATGAATTCATACTATAAGTTATAAATTGAAAAAGAGTTATAGTTTTGTAGGATCAAATTTTATTTTTTAAGTTTTAAACCTAAATTAGACGAAAACATTGGCAGAAACCCATGCATATTGTATGTGCTCTCATATTTATAAATCTCTCTTTCTATGTGTGTATATATTTGCTTGTAGGATTATTTGGGAAGCCCCCCTCCCCCATTCGGATAGGGTTTTATGGCTTTAACACCCCCTCCCCCCCCCCCTTTCAACTGATAAAACCATAACAGTATTTTATTGGTTGTTTTGCTTGTCAATTAAATTTTGTAGGACTCCCCACCCTTATTTATAATTCAAATAAAAGGAAATGCATTTGAAGAATATCATACACATATATTGTTTGGAAATATAGAGTTTGAAAGGGCACAATTTTACATTTTGATTAAATGAATAAGAAAAATATTCATATGGTTTTGCCATAACATCTGGGTTTTTTTTTTCAGGGCTTAATTAAATATTCACGATTTTAAGAAGGACCCATTGGCCATTCCGAAAACAGATTTTGAAATAACAGTGCATCTGACCGCCGGAGACGCACATTTTGCTGTGGGCTTACCAATTTGCTCATATCGATGCTCAGCTGGACTTGTTTAATGTTTTCATTAATTCAAATTTATTAATTTGATTAATCGCTTCCGAATCAACTAATGGTATCATGAGCAGTACAGGATTTGTGATTAAAAGGGGGGAAGAGGGGGAGGGGGGCGTGGATAACTTTATTCAGGCAAGGGGTCTTGATAGTGATGTTCCAAAGTACAGTCATTTGTTAGTCATACCATAGTTTGAATGAAGGGGGCCCAGGGGGCAAAGCCCCAGAAGCTCCTGAGATTTCGTGTGTTTAAGAGTATAAAATTAGGCAAAAAATAGTGGTATTGTACGAAAGTATGGCATTATTAATATAAACATGGACACTATTATATTCATATGGGAGGCCAGAGGTATAAATTTGCTCATTGCTCACAGTACCTCTAGTTTCAAAAATCAATTTTACAAAAGACAATTATTTTCTCAGGTTGGTAGATTTTTAGCAGGACTGATAACTTTTACTAGCAGTCAGCCTGAATGTTTGCTATCAATTTTTGACTTTCCCCTTTTTCAATTTGAAAAAAAATAGGCAATAGTGTCTTTGTTCAGACAGTAGTCTGTGTTATGTATTAAATACCTGATCTAAATATGACATCCATAGAGGCGCCGAGACATAGAAAAAATTATGCTCCATCCAATCTCTGCTGTGGCTTTCACTGCTTCTTGCTATGACTTCATGTATGCTGAGGTCGAGGACTTCTTCCAGTCGACTGTGTATATTGCAGCACTAAGGGAGTATCGACGGAAAGGAGAGATACTCATCATACTGTAATCCCCAGCAGCGAGCTACTGTTCAAATTCCAGTACAAAATTAAATGTTTTTCCCAAAATTAACTGATTTAAGTAGTTTTGATGTTATTGTTAAACAAGTTAGCCTTTTTCAAAACACTCAAACTCTGTTCTCATTTAGCATGTTTAGGAAATAAAATCTTGTTTTTCTCAGATAAAATTAAGCAAATTGCAGGCAGTTATTTTTTTTATCATAGGCTTATATTTTTCTAGTAAAATTTTTTGACTTACATGCCCCTTGGATGTATAAAAACCGGCAAAACTTCCAAAATGAAGATGAAATCACACACATTTCTTAATCCTCACCTTCTAAACTGAAGAGTTAAATACACTCTTTCCAACTCCTTTTACTAAAGAGTGCCAAGGGAGATAACTAGAATTTCATGGTTTTACATAATTTAAAATCACAATATCTATTCGTAATTAAAATAACCCATGGGTTTTTTAATTGTTTTTTACTCTTTGATACTAGATGTTCAATATCTTATAATTCACATTCAAGGAGAGTGCTGGCCTTCTTAAAAAATCACCTGCACGTACAGACACCTTTCAATGGATATTGTTGACTGTTTCAGTATATATTGAATTCATTTTTTAATCAACTATGCATGAAATCCATTTATAACTGTGATCAAGTATTTAGTTTGATGTATCTTAATGTAAATATGATAGTTTTTGAAAAATCTATCACTATCATGAATCACTTATTTTCATTTCTGCCTGGTTCTTATAAATAGCTGTCCTTAAAATACCGGGCATATCGTAAAATAAACAGTTATAACAAATTACACTTATAAATACAAAGCAAAATCATTCATTCCTGGTACTTTGTTATATATGTTTTACTTTACAAGCCTCCAGGATCAAACTTTACACTTCTGACCCAACTATGATGTCAGAGTCCCTAGTCTTTGGGAGCCTCTGAAATAATCTGAAAAGCTTTGACATTTCTCTATGTCAGGGTCTGTGTATGATGTCATTGTCCTTTTAAGATTTACCTGTATAGTCTTGACATTTCTGGTTGTCAGGACCTGTTTATGATGTCATAGTCCCTCTACAATTTACCTGTATAGTTTTGACATTTCTAGGTGTCAGGACCTTCCTGGACAATAGTTCTGTCAGGAGCCCATCTTCAATGTTGATATTCTCCACCAGCTCCACTCGATTCTTTAGGAGGATCTCCTTCTTGGCCTTGTCCATCACTTAAATCCACAGCAGGAGCTGTCTCATCACTGAAAAATAACAAGAAGCATATTGCTACATTGATAAAACATAGAACAAATTATATTCTTAAACCATTCCAAATGACAAAATCATTTTAATAATAGATCAACAATTTTTAACAGGATCCCTGGGAAGATATGTTTCTTCAGAATTGCTGAGGTTATTTCAAGTGTTTTCATGACTTGTGCTCTTGAGAAGCTACCAAAAAAAGATGTATACATAGTTTGTGCATAAAAAAATACACAGAATAATATATACTATATCAATGTTTTTATTCTCAAAGCAGTCAAATTGCAGCTTCACTAGCCAAAGGTTTCTGATACTCTACTCTCCTCATAAGCCATTGTCATACAGTGTTAATAAAGTTAGGATTTTTTTCTCAGGTTGTGAAGTGGATCGACATTGATCGACCAATCAGCAATTGTATTTTTTGTAAATGATGATATCTGCATTTGGGACATATTTTGACTCTTTACTCTCGGGAATGAAAACGCAAGTAAACAACAATCACATGCTTATCTATGAATAGATATGGTGTCTACCAAAAATCGTATTATAAGATATGTGCAAAATATGAATAAGAATCTATATTGAAGATGTAGATTTGCACATGATAACAAATGAAAAATCAATACCTTCTTGTTCATTATTCTTAAAAACTTTCATGATTTAATTATGTTATTTATTTCTGTTGATGATGGAATTTGTGCGTACCTGTTCTAAATTCCAGATCACGTGATGAAAACAATCCCGTCTTTTCATAGCACCTTACGCCAAGGGATTATGAGCTAGGAGAGTAGCATATCAGATAGGGATGTGCGATTTTATCGGTATACCGGTATATTGCGATTTTTTGTTGCGCGATACGTATCGTGATACGGAGACCTAAATACCGGTCTTTAGGTACATATTATAAAGTCCAGAAATTATTCATTTATTTGTTCAATCTTTCAATAACAATTACAGAAAGTATAAAATATGTTGTAAAAAGTGAAAAGAACGGCATCTTACTGTCCAAATGTAATTGATTTTATATACATAAAAATTTTAAGAAAGTAAAATTTTGTTTTTCTGGCATTCTTTTTAGAAAAATAATGACTTTTCATATAAAATCATTGTAAAAACTACTTTTAAAAATATCATGATATTATCGTGATATTGTGGAGAAGAAATCGTGATATATCGCGATACGAAATTTTTGGCGATACCCATCCCTAATATCAGAAACCCTTGACTAGCAAAGATGTCAAATTGGAGAAAAAAGCCTGATATTAGATGGTGTCTGACTTTATCTGTTTTCTTCAAAATAGGGAATGTAAAAATAGCACTAAATTATTATTTCCTGGATGTCACCTGTTGTGTAAAAGCACCTGGTCGTGTCGACTAAATATCATACAGCACTAACAAAGTAGCATGCTGTATTCAATTTGTTCGCAATGTTTAATATGTACAAGTGCTTTTAAGTGATGAAATATATCCAAAATTAATAATTCAATGCTTATTGCTTACTAATTCACTTAAGATGATCTATCATAGATTTTGATGTTTTTGAACTTTAAAAATAGATCCAAACTCCAACACAAAAATAATGCAAAGTATACATAACTCATAATGCTCAGTCGTCGGTTTAAGGGCTCATTTCCTATTTAGTTTATGATTTTTATTGAATTCTGGTTAAAGTGCCGACTCTCACAAATGGTACAATTTTTTTTCTAAGATCTACATACCTTGCGCCAAAATCTAAATTCGCGGGTTCGGGCACGTTGTTAAACTTGCCAAAGACAGGGTTTGTTTCAAATACAATTTTCGGCTATTTGAAAAGATATCAACAATTTATATGTTTTACTTAATCTTACCGTAAAGTTCATGTGTCTGATGTTTAAAATTAAAGAATTAAAAGGGTTGAAATATTTTGAATAGTTGAGTCCAGATGGGAAAAAAGCGGAAACAACTGCCTTGAGACTAAAAGGCAAAATGTCTTCGGTATAGGGAAATATCGTTCCGGAATAATATGAAGTCAGACCAGTAACTGGGGTTTGCTCCCGGTGTTTCTTGTTCTTCTTCCATCGTACAAGTTAAACTCTTGGAATATCGTTACAAATGAGCTTGTAATATTTCTAAATATAAAAAAAATCATCTGGATTCCCCTTTATAAGGGAGTTGGTCATTCAGTATAATAATTAAAGTTTACAGACAACTGGTGGTCAGAAAAGTTCAACTGAGCTTTTAGCTCAGTTAAGCAAAAATAAACTTTTAAAGCAAGAGGCCCATAGGCCACATCACTCACCTGAGTAGCTTTGGCCATGCTGTACGTTATTTACCAGATTTCCCCACCCCTTTGTAATATATTGTGACTCCATCCTATTCCGGGGTTAAGATTTGAATAATTTAGAATCTACACTACCCCAGGATGCTTCCGTTTAAGCTTCTGACCCAGTGGTTCTTGAGAAGAAGAATGTTTTCATGAAAGTATTAAAATTATTAAATAACATTTCCGTATTTTTTTTTTCAACTTAACTGTTAATTATATGTAAATTGTCTATTTGGTTGGTCTCTAGAAAATGAATAAAATCTCAAAGTAAAGATTTTATCCTATTTCACTGTTTTGTTCAGGAAGTCATATAAGTTAACAGACGTCGACATTTAAAGAAAAATCAAACAAAAAATAATTTCTATATTAATAAAAAAAAACATTTATTTCCAAAATAACAACAAAGAGTGTACAATGCATGAACACTTATTTCTCACAACCATTTAATATGAATTCTCTAAAAACAAAAAACAAATAACAAAAACTAACAAATGGCGGATCTTCATGTGTGTTACTTGTTCTTCTGCATTATTGAACACAACAGGCAATAGGTGCATACAAATTGTTATAAAACTTTATGGCTTTATACTAATTACAAGATTTGTGCATCACAATGTACCCTTTGCATTTTAAAAGGCTCCATATAATTGCGCCATCATTCACTTCAATCATTGACATAAAACTTTAAATAATAATATTTTGTATCAATAATATTTGCACAACCCTTTCTTTCATAATGTATATATTACAATGGCATGCATAACTTTTTAATCATAAACATTTGAATAACATTGCATCATTATATTTAGTGAACACTTTTAACAATTAACATTTGTGAAATTTCTCTATCATTTACATCAGGTAAACACTGTAATTTTTACCATCTTTACTATTGTAAACATGTAACATTCAAACATCACTTTGTACCATTATTACTTGTATCACAGGCCTTAATAGATTGTTTAACCTGAATGTCATATCTTTCTTAACACCCTAGTGAGTATCAAAGCAATTCAAGATTCTGTATTTTGTACTTCATTCTGGAAAATCATTGCAAAAACATTTGACAATTCTCTGTATCATTAACATTTAAACAACACTTTGTATCATAAACATTTATACAACACTCTGTATAATTAACATTTATACAACACTCTGTCTCATAAACATTTATACAACACTCTGTCTCATAAACATTAACACAACACTCTGTGTCATAAACACATTTATACAACATTCTGTATCATACACATTACTACAACACTCTGTGTATCATAAACATTTTTACAACACTCTGTATCGTAAACATTTATACAACACTCTGTATCATAAAAATTGATACAACACTCAGTATCATTCACATTTATACACAACATTCTGTATTATAAACGTTTATACAACACTCTGTATTATAAACATTTATACAACACTCTGTATCATTAACATTTATACAACACTCTGTATCATAAACATTTATACAACACTATGTATCATAAAATTGATACAAAACTCTGTATCATAAACATTTATACAACAATCTGTATTATAAACACATATACAACACTCTGTATCATTAACATTGATACAACACTCTGTATTACAAACGTACAACACAGAGTCCTACAAAGAATTACCTGGTACACTTGTACATCATCAACAGTTATATAACAAGTACACAATTTCGTTTCATTTATATAAGAACATCATTCTGTTTCATTGACATTTATTTGATATTAAAATATTGATTTCTTCATTCAAGATTACTGTAACAATTGATAAATTAATGAAAAAAAGCTGCCCATTGATTCAAAACCTATTTTCATAAAACCTTTGTAAAGCCTAGAAGAAACCAAAGCTAGTACACAGCACCAAGAATTGTATTGCAAATAAACAAAATATGTTAGTATCATACAAAATGTAAAAGTTTGACAACAATGTTTTCCTTTATAAGAATGTTTCATGGTAATGAAGATGGTTATGTTATATCAAATCATGTAATAACCTAACAAATAACTTGGATGTCCATGATGAATGGATTGTTGAAATTCACAGATTACTATATCAAACATTGGTTTAATCTACCTTACCAATTTTAACAAGGAATTATAAAGCAAAATTAGAAATATTATTTATGGCTGAAAAATTGTTTTTATATATTTACTAAAAGAATGCAATTTTTACAAAAATACAAACATGTAGGTAAAAATGGCACAATATGCTATAATACATGTACCTAAATATCAAAATAGTTACAAAAATAAATAGTATCCAAAAATACTGTTAATGACGTCAAGTTTCGACTCTGGTGGATAATCTTTAAATTGTACATCATTAATCCAACAAATAAATAGATTATGCTGAAGTCAATAAACTTGAAGAAGAGGAATTTGCTTTTTGTGTGACTTGTTTGGTTGTTTTGATCAATGCATATAACAAAACTCCACAAATGACCAGGACATTTCCACACCACCACAACACTGTTTTCTGTTCCTTGTAATATAAGATAGCAATGACTGTCTGAGTTACAGACTTGGCATTAATGCTGATATGATGGGTAACAGGGGAGGTAACCTTTATCTGTAGAGCACTGACCCATCCAATAGCAAGGGAGAGAACTCCAGACAAAGTCAAGAGAATCCAGAAATCCAGGGACATCTGTGACTGGAGGACTTGCCGGGCCTGTCCCGTGCTGTAGACAAGAGGAGACAACAGAAGGAGGCAGTTTATGTTGTTGTAAGAGGCTTGCTTTAAACTATCACCATTATGTATACTCTCAGCTCTTTTAAAATATACTCCACATATAGCGGCACTAAAACTGGCCAGCAACCCATAAATGATGCCCCAAACACTTAGTGTTCCTGTATCATTTTCTTGATCAATCCCAATCACAAACCCAGTGATAATACACAGGCAAGCTAATAAGGCCTTCCAAGTGAGGGGTTGCTTTAACATCCTGGAAGACAATATGATGGTAAAAATTAATGTGAAAGACCGAGCAACTTGATAGAAAGCCACTCCAATATGCTTCAACATTAAGTTGTTGAGGGCTATACTCATGATGAGAGCCAGGGATAGTTTCAGTATGTCACTGTGAAAGAGAGTTTGAAAATCAACTTCTGGCACTTTAAAACAATTTCTACAAAATGTCCTCATGCATCCTATAACCTGTATAATGGTCACTGCAGCTAAACTCTGGTACCAGGCAATAAAGATTGATAAGTCTGTGTCCCCATAAGTTCCGCTGAGGATGTGTTTGTTGACAAACACCACAGAAATTGACACAATCCAGTAAAGTACAACAATAGCTGCTACATGAAGGAATGGACTCTGGATAACCATTCTCTACAAGAAAAAAATTGATAAAGATAAATAAAGCACCTTTTATGGTGATTTAAAGAATAGATCATGATGTCTATTTCTGATATCTATATATATTATAAACATGACATTGAAGTATTCTGAAGGCGTTTTTTTTATTAAAAAAAATTATATTAAATTCATTGTGATTAAGCTATTTTTGGTTCCAAAATTTAATTCCTATTGAAATAAATATACATGTTTAACACTGTTTTAACTTTTAAGGTAAATTATTATGACATCCGAACTGATATAGCAAAGCATAGGCATTAGACAAGTTCACATCAGTGCATAGGGCAAAAGGAATTATTCCCTTCACTCACAACAAGTACCACACACCCCTATCTGGCTTACAGCAGGACACACGGGTTGACACAGGACCCCTGTCGAGCTGACGTTGTGAGGATGGGACACGCCCACCTTTATCAACCGTGAACAATGTTTTATGACAAACAAATACGTGAATGCATACAGTTAAATCCTTCAGAAAAAATATTTCTTCGATCCTCTAACATGTAAAAATAATATTACGTGCTTACCTTCTTTGTCTGGGCAATTATCACATATTTTCACACTCATTTTTGCTGAAAATATACAGTTCGTTGTTGGATCACGTTTTGTAATGGCTATTATGTGGTTCTGTGGGGAAAAACGCACAAAAGATTATCTTTAAAAATTGTATCATTTAGAACCAAACCCGCGAAAAAATCCGTATTATAACCACCACCACCCTAAAAAAAAACCTTTTTACTGGCCATTTAGATCGATTACAAATAAGATATTTATAACAATGATTGATTTTTTCTGTCAAATCAATTTTTTTTTGAATTAACAAAATGAATTCCAGGCGTAGTGTTGGTGGAAAATAACTTTTTGAAGGTCATTTTTAGTTTTTTCATGCGCCCGGATTGATAGATCCGGCGCGTATATTGTTTCTGTCCAGTTTGTCTGTTTGTCTTTTTGTTTGTTTGTCTGTTTGTCTGCAAACTTTAACCTTCGCCATAACTTTTGAACCATGAAAGATAGAGACTTCATATTTGGTGTGCATACTCCACTAATTAAGTTCTTTCCAATGTCATCAAGGTCAATGGCCTTGTGACCTTGACTGTGCCCTATATACTAAAAATAGCTTTTTATCTGCAAACTTGAACGTTCGCAATAGCTTTTGAACCATGAAAGATAGAGACTTCATATTTGGTATGCATACTCCACTAATTAAGCCCTTTCAAATGACACCAAGGTCAATGACCTTGTGACCTTAACTGTAACCTGTATGCTAAAAATATTTTTTCGTACCTTTGCCATAACTTTTGAACCATAGAAGACAGAGACTGCATATTTAGTATGCATACTCAACTTATTTATCTCTTTCAAATGACACCAAGGTCAATGACCTTGTGACTTTGACTGTGACTTTTATGCTAAAAATAGTTTTTTCGTTACTTTGCCATAACTTTAGAACCACAAGAGATAGAGACTTCATATTTGGTATCCCTACTTTACTAACCAATTTCTTTCAAATGACACCAAGGTCAATGACTTTGACAGTGACATATATGCTTAAAATAGCTTTTTAATAATTTTGTTGCCGTCGGGCGAATAGTGTTTCATAAACACATCTTGTTTCTTTCTATTTATAGTATACTAGTAATAGTTAAATTTAATAAAAATACACGTCAAATACCCCTTTTTTTTCATATGATGATATTCATTTTCGTACAGTGGATTTGTCGTTTTGAATGTACCGGGTGGGAGTAAATACAAAATTTATGAACATGAGGAAAGTTGTTACACTTTCAAGTCTCTAGTAAGAGGAAATACATTAAATTTTTCTTTGAGAAAACAGCAAGCTTCACATCCAACCCACAACAAGTCCACCCACCACAAACACACATATATGTCAGGTGTTTTGTATTTTATTTTCTGCTTAATTTTGTTTGCTTAATTTCCTAATTTTACTTATTTTGTTTATTTATTTATTTTGTTCATTTGTCTTTTTCTTCTAGTTCTTTAGTATTCTGTGAAAGAATTATAGAAAACCTTGATTAAAAAATAAACTTGAAACACGCCTTGCAATGTTATTCAGTCAATGATACAAGTACTATATTCATAGAGCCAGTAATCTCTAGTAATACTGTAGCTCTACTGATAATAACTTATGTTAGTGTTAAAAAAAATGCACTTGGATTTCAAACCTTTTCTCAAACTTTTTTGGTGTTCATTTCTAAAAAGACTATTGTGATCGAAATTTTAAAGTACATGTAATAAATTTTATGAAAATTAAGGAAGAGGAATATTTTGGTAGAATGTTTACAGGCTCCTCTATCTTCAATCATCTACCGAAATCAACTGATATACAAAAACATATTTTGGAGTAGTCAAATTGAAAGGAAAAAAACAAACCCGAATTGAAACGTGCATGTATTAAACAGGAACTTTGCAGATTTTTTTGTTGTTTATTTTTACCGTGCCTGGCAAGCCACCTTAAGCTCAATAAATCATATCATAATCCGGCGTATAAGTACCAATATTATATAAGTGGCATTCTGATTATTTAACAGTGTAAAACTGACAGATAGTTTGACAGACGATGAGGAACAAATTACTAATGAATGTGAAAAATCATTTAATTCTGAGGTTAATTCTAAGGCTACGGAGAACACACGATAAGCGCAGAGCTTTTACAAATAGACACTATCATATCTATTTAGCGATTAAAAAAAATCGCGATATGAAGATACTAGTATTTGGTTTTAACTGCGAACGCCAAGATTGTAAAGTTAAATTTAATTTAACCACTCAAGAGTTTTGACAGACTGAACTAGAATTCTTCAGACCACGTGATATTCTTTTTATGTCCCCGTAATCGAAGATTCGGGGGTATATAGTTTTTGTCGTGTCCGTCCGTCTGTCTAACTGTCTCTCTTTTTGTCTGTTTGTCCGCAAAAACTTTAACCTTGCCCATAACTTTTGACTTGGTGGGGCTATGACTTTTATATTTAACATGTGTATTCCTTGTGACAAGAACTTTCTTTGGGTACCCCCAAATTTGACCTTTTGACATTGACCTTGGAGTTTGACCCACTCTTCCATAAAAATTCCATACCTTTACCTTGGCCATAACTTTTGAACGGTAAGGGCTAGGGCTTTCATACTTCACATATGTAATCCTTGTGAGAAGACTTTTCATTGTATACCAAGAACTTTGACCCTTCGACATTGACCTTGGAGTTTGGCCTACTTTTAAAAATTAATCCTTGACTAATTTTTAAAGGGCTAAAGCTATGGCTTTCATACTTTACATATTTTATCCTTTTGACAAGACCTTTCATTGGATATTAAGAACTTTGACCATTTAAACTTGACCTTGGAGTTTGACCTAACTTTTAAAATCTTTAACCTTGGCTATAACTTTTGATAGGTTAGGGCTAGGGCTTTCATACTTCACATGTGTAATACTTGTGACAACCAACAATTGTTACCCTTTGACCTCGACCCAGGAATTTGACCTAGCTACCTTTCAAAAATTTATTCTTGGCCATAACTTTTGAACAAGTGGTGCTAGGGCTTTCATATTTCACAATCGTATTTCTTGTGAGAAGACCCTACTTTCGGTACTGATATATTTAATTTGCATTTAAGAAAAGTTTAATCTTCACTTTGTTGCTATATTGTAGCATCAGTGTTTCACAAACACAACTTTATCTACATACCGTCAACACTTTCGAGAAAATGTGGTAAAGTAGTTACTAACAGTAGAGGTCTTTGGAAAACACTTTCGGTTAATTTGCAGTGACCCGACAACCGTGGAGAAAGGGGATGAAACAAATTACTCGGCAGATTAGCGGCCTGACAGAGCGCGGGGCTTGTCTCTAGACGTGAGTGACACCTGGCGAGTGATGCGGACATCGGGACCTGTAGAAGCAATCCAATTCACCAACAGCTACACGTTCTAACAGCTTTAAAGCTATGTTTGACATCGCTTCCGTCAGCTACAAAGATCTCTGCAGAAGGAATTATCTTTTTTGAAAACAAACTAAGGGATATTTGACTAAGAACGGACCAAGCGAAGCGTCACATTAGAGATTTAGATTTCATTTTTGGTTGATTTGCACCTGGTTTCGCTGATTAAGAGAGATGAACTTTATAGCATGTGTACTTTCTCACACTAGTTTCTTTGTATACAGGCCGAGAGAAAAAAAGAAATGATTGTCAATTTTGTTTTTAAATCAACATAAGTCTGAAGTCATAGACCTTTCACAATGAAGTCGTTTGGTAACGTTTTAATTACACAGATAATGGCTGTTTTAGGTTAGTTACCCCTGCAAAAAAGCAAGATTACATCTTATCCCACCGGACACCGTTTTCACGAACCGTTTCTTGCCAATAATATTTCACTTCCATCACTTTACTTTCAGTTCATCATTGTGGCATTCAAAGACTGACTAGCATGGTTCTTAGAGCTCGGAGACTCTGGTAAAGAGCCGCGTCTTAGGCGCCTTTTCACGTGTGGTTATGTTCACTGAACGATAAGAAACGTCATTCATTTTCTTCAGAATACAGAAAAATCAGGAATTAATATCTGTAATAGGGGAAATGGATATGATATTCATCACTACTCATAGCATTCATCTCCTGTAGCAAAATCGTTCCGTCAGTCAACGCTTGTTCGGAAAAGACCGGGTCAAGGGTCACTGCAGAAAATACTGCTTCAAAGTCATCTTTGGTTAATTCTCTCAATATTAATTTCTTTCATTTATTGGAATCTCTCTCTACTGCTATGAGTAACCAAAATTACTCATTCCTTTTTTACTTTCATTGATCATAATCTGGTCATGTACACAAGGGAGAACCCTGTCTTATCGACAATAGGAAAGATACAATACCTCCCAATTATAATGCACGTGTGCCGTACTGTGTTTGGGGTAGCGCCGTCGTCCGTGCAGGAACGCCATCGTAAAAACGTCATGCAAATTACGATACCGACTTTATGAGCAACATGAATTCTATTATCAAAAGACTCCTGGGAGAAATTAGAAATATAAATTATGAAATGATTCAAAACATCTTGGATCAGTACGATTTAACGACACCACTCGACGCTAAGCCGAGAGAAAAGGGTTAGATATAGACACATAATTAACCATATCTCTGTAGTATACGGTATCTATCGCAGTAAAAATTTGAGATATTTGATAATTTTTTTTTCTCTTCTAACTTATTTGCGTGCGATATATTTCAGCAGTATCGGGTTGATAGTGGTTTCTAACGTTTCGGACGCTGTGTTCATACCTGGATTACTATCGAGAAAACTAAACTTTGAATTAAAAAATAAACTGCGGTGGATATTATCATTTTTCCTTATCATTTACCATATAGAACTTAAAATAAAACAACAGCTAGGAAACAAAAATAGAATTGAACAAAAAATGAATATGTGTGCCAGTAAAACTTACAACACAAACTAGAGGCTGAAGGCTCAACAAATTAATTACCAGATATAACTTAATTTTTTAGATTATCTTTTTTTTAAAAGTTGTCAACTATCTTTTTGGCAAGGGAAAATGTCATACATTTTAGTTTAAAAGTTTGATCATTTATGGAGCTCTTCTTTTAAAGGAGATGAAAACAGTCTAAAAATGGACACAACCACCCAGCCCCTTGCCTTGAAACTACAAGTCGACAGATTAAAACACAAAACTACAAGCGATTTTGTTCGTTTATTCTTTTTATTCATTGAAAAGTAACTGTAATATTCCTTGAATTACATAAAGAAAGTGTTTTTTTTACAGCAAGGGAGGGGGTTCTTTTTTCCAAACATAATATTTCAAGATTGAAAATGAAAGGGTGATATAGTGATTTGGTATGAAAAAATGATTATGATAGACACCCCCCCCCCAATATAATAAGAATTTCTTGGGTTATTTTACCTTGTCAAAGTGCATGTTTTTCATCAAAATTGGAAATCGGCATTAAGGGGGGAAATGGGGAGGGTGTGCTAAAAACGTGTCAAGTGTGATTACAAATTTAAAAAAATAGAATTCTACCAAGACTCAGCCTCAATATGTATTGTAAAGACTTTATGGTTCCGGTAGGGGGTGTATACCGGTGTTTTGTAAATTTTGTATAGACTGCCCCCCGGGGAATTCAAAACTTACAACAAGGTACAACAAGTTAAGGGATATGAATTGATTTAGCAAAACTCTTAAAATACGCGTTTCACCTGCGTATATATAATTCCATGGATTTTTTTTTTAAATAATAGAGGGTTACTGCATTAGGTATCCGATTTCCGAGTCCTTGTCTAACACAATTCTAACTGCAGAATTGCGGTTTGCACCACGTGAACAAATTGCTCCGAACAATGGAAATATAATCCAGTTATAAAAATGAAAAGAAAACATAAATCAAAAGTTACGAAATTTGCTACCCCGGAGATCCAAGTTAAAATTTTACGGACATGCAAGGAGGGTAAAAAAACAAACAAACAAAAAACAACACCGTCTCATTTTGTTTATTTGAATATTAAGGAATCAAAGGTGTGCGTGCAGCTTGACACGTTAAAGCATCCCAACATTTGTTTATATATATTTTTAAACCTGACAAAGTTAAAAAATTCTAAGCTATCTCCATCTTAAATATGTTTGCTATAATGATAATAAATTTCTTTTCATATAGCTTATTGTCCTATAATCTAATTCAATTCATTTATTTATTGACACTACCATGTTGATATACATGCAGCACAACCAAGAAACAATCATGGTGTTAACGCTGAAAAGTTTATAATAAATTAATGATTAATTAATAAGGTGAGGATAACGAACAGTTATCTATCTAAGAAAATTAAAAACAATACAAATATGTGATATATGTGAAGAGGGCATAAAAAAGGGATCCCTGGAAATTCCAGGGATAGGGTCAGGTGCCTAAGAGGAGTAGACATCCCGTGGCTGTTGATCAGTCACACCCGCCGTGTGCCCCACGGAAGTTTCCGAAGTCAAATCAGCATAAAAACGAAGGCCTATCAAGACAGCACAATTCACAGAAAATTCAAAAGTATAAAAGCAAGGACCCAACAAAATGTAGCAAACATGTCGGATAAAATACGACCAAGAGATCAAATTTTTAATTCAAATATACAATTTAACCCGAGTTAAACTATACAGGTACTATGTAACGATGACTAAACTTTAATAATAAAAATCATTTGTAATAACCATGTACCGGTAATAGCCTTGATTTTTAGTTGTTTGGTTTTGGATAAGTTATTTTCCTATACCCCATTATAATATAAGTATATTTTCTACTCATACAACATACACTTCTTTCTTTGAGGGATATTTACGTATATGCTTAATTTGTCTGTTGCATAATCTAATCAGAATAATACATTGTCTAAACACACGCCCAATTTCCTGTTTTTGTTCCTTAGTTATAACTCGGAAATTTTAATTTCTTAGATCTGACAAAACAAAAATGAATGAAAAAAGCAATCTGATAAATATCGATCTGATTTAAATTCACAATAACTAAATAAACATCAATAAATAAACACGAATGAATAAATAATAAATAGATAAATAGAGTGAAACGCAAAGACACGAAACCTTCTCTAATGTCTTATGGGAATTTAGGCAAAACTTTTACATTCAAGTGCAAAAGGATCTGGTGACTCCTTGAATGAGTTACTGCCCTTAAATGCTTTTGTGCTTAATATTAAACCTAATAACTTTAATACTATAAGTCACAGAGACACGGGGTTAATTACAATGTGACCCTTGACCTTTGACCTTGAATATCTCTTGAAGGTCAAAGGTCAAGGTCACCTAAAAAAAATTTTCATTTTCATTTATTTTTCTTCTTTTAAGCCATTCCTAGTTTCTTTTTAATGAAATTTAATTTTAAATAGATAAATATTAAATGAAATTGAAATTCAAAAGGTGGAAAGACCTCTTATTGTTCTGTGAACAATAAGTCTCCTAGTGTTTATTATTCTTTTTCTTCCCTTAACTTTTGAAACCACAAGGCTTATCAAAAAACTTAATAGTTCACGATACTGGATATTTAAAGTTATTCCGAAAAACGACCCAAGAAGTTTGGTCTTTAATCCCTTTCGAAGTTATTGCCCCTTTCACTGTAAAGCTTGTTATCGCTACTCCTCTGAAACCTTAAAACGCAGAGGTTTGAAACCTTTACCAATGTCTTTAACTGATAAAGATGACTCTTCACTCTAACATTTCAAATGGATTTGTTAACCCATTCAATGACTTATTGCCCCTGAAACTTTTCGAATTTTTCAAATAATTAAAAATTTTCAAAACGAGAAGTCGTAGAGACATGGGACCAACTGCATAAGATTCATTGACCTTTGACCATAAAATTTATGCAAAGGTCAAAGGTCAAGGTCATTCTAAAAAGGAGAAATCAAGATCTTTTTATATCTCTTTTGTCTTTTAACATATACTTAATGTCTTTGCATCATTAATTTGAACTCTTAAAACTATTTCAAGAATTCCATTTTTGTCCCCTAAGATAAACGCTTAAAATAGTTATTGCCCCTTGTGCGGAAAACATTGTTATCGCTACTCCCACGAAACCGTAGACCGTAGAGACACTAAATCTTCACTAATGTCTTAAGGGTCTTTAGGCATAACTTCACTGAATAAGTGCGAAAGGATCTGACGACCTCCTATATGAGTTATCGCCCTTTAATGTCTTTGTACTTACTATTAAACCTTATAACTTGAAAACTATAAGTGATAGAAGCATGGGGTTAAATGCATTGTGACCCTTGACCTTTGACCTTGAATATTTTTTCAAGGTCAAAGGTCAAGGTCATTTCATTTTATTTTTTAATTTTCATTTTTTCTATCCTTTAAGCCAATTTTGGTTTCTTATTCATGGAATTTAATTTTAAGGAGGCAGATTTAAAACAAAATTAAAATTCCAAGAAGGTGGAAAGACCTCTTATTGTTCTATGAACAATAAGTCTCCTAGTTAGGTCTTTCCACCTTTCTGTGGAAAGACTTCTTGAAATGCTTCTGTTTATTATTATTTTATTTCTGGAGATGTTTTGAAACCGTAAGACTTGTCGAAAAACTTTATAGTTTATGGTATTGGATATTAAAAGTTATTCTGAAAAATGACCCCCCATATTTGATCTTTGACTCCTTTCGGAGTTATTGCCCCTTTCGCAAGAAATGCTTGTTATCACTACTCCTCAGAAACCGTAAACCACAGAGGTATGAAACCTTCACCAATGTCTTCAACTAATAAAGGGGACTCTTCAATCTATTCATTGCGAAAGTATTCGATGACCCCTTCAATGAGTTATTGCCCCTGAAACTTTTTGAATATTATAAATAATTAAAAATTTTCAAAACAAGAAGTCGTAGAATCATGGAACAAACTGCATAAGATTCAGTGACCTTTGACCTTTAAAATTATGTAAAGGTCAAAGGTCAAGGTCATTCCAAAAATGAGAAATTCAGCTCTTTTTATATCTCTTTTGTCTTTCAACATATACTTAATGTCTATGCATCATTATTATGTACTCTTAGAACTGTTTCAAAGATTTCATTCTTGTCCCCTAACATTAACCCTTTTAAAAGTTATTGCCCCTTGTGCGAAAAACCTTGTTATCGCTACTCCTCCAAAACTGTAGACCGTAGAGACACCAAACCTTCACTTATGTCTTAAGGGTATTTAGGCCTAACTTCACTGTATAAGTGCGAAAGGATCTGATGACCCCTTATATGAGTTATTGCCCTTTAACTTCTTTGTACTTACTATTAAACCATATAACTTCAGAACTAAAAGTCGGAGAGGCATGGGGTCAATTGCAATGTGACCCTTGACCTTTGACCTTGAAAATTTATTCAAGGTCAAAGGTCATGGTCATTACAAATTTTTAAAATTTTCATTTTTTCTACTACATCTTTGTATCTTTTAAGCCATTTTTTTCTTTCTTTTTTATGGCATTTAAGGAGTTAGATATAAAACAAAACAGAAATTCAGAGAAGGTGGAAAGACCTCTTATTGTTCTGTGAACAATAAGTCTCCTAGTTTTACCTGGATTTGGTCTGTTGATCGCACACCTGTAAGCTAGTTCTTAAATTGTGCGAGGACCAGTTTTCCTTTGGCGTCAACAAACCTATATATAGAAATCACGTCATTGTCAGTTCTCCTTGTGTGGCTTACGAATTTGATAAGGCATAGTATTGATGATCAATATATAGATGAGACACCAAAACTATAGATATAAGCATGTACTTTTTTCTAAATTTTGCTTTCAAATAGGACTTAACCGAAAATAGATCATACACTTCTAAGCTAGTTCTTCTAAAAAGAAAACCAGTTTACAGGCTACTTGGAACTCCTTATGTAGATTCTTACTTGGGTAAATGTAAAACATCGAGGATTCCGGAAAGATTAATGGCGGCTTACACTAGGACTTCGCTTCCGGCATACAATCTAATGTGCCTAAGTCAAGCTAGCGGCCAATAACGCTAGCGGCCAATAACAAAACATATTTATAAGTTTTGTTGATAAACATAGATTCACGTTTGTAAACTATAGTTTACAATCGTAAACTATAGTTAAGAGTTGTTAATCATAGTTTCACAAATCGTGAAACTATATTTATCAGATCGTTAACTATAGTTAACGGTTTGTAAACTATAGTTTACAAATTGTGAAACTGTATTTATCAGATAATCTATGTTTTGCAATCGCAAATGATTGTTTTCAGTGTTAAGTATAGTTTACGGTTGTGAAACATAGATTATCGCGTTAACTATGGTTTACGGATGTAAAATATAGATTAACGTTGTTAACTATAGTTTACAGTCTGTAAACTATAGTTTACAACCGATAAACCTAGTTTATCGATTGTGAAATTATGATTTGCTCATTTTTGTGAATTTGGCGTGCCATAGACATAGTACCTGTATAGTTTAACTCGGGTTAAATTGTATATTTGAATTAAAAATTTGATCTCTTGGTCGTATTTTATCCGACATGTTTGCTACATTTTGTTGGGTCCTTGCTTCTATACTTTTGAATTTTCTGTGAATTTTTGCTGACTTGATAGGCCTTCGTTTTTATGCTGAATTGACTTCGGAAACTTCCGTGGGGCACACGGCGGGTGTGACTGATCAACAGCCACGGGATGTCTACTCCTCCTAGGCACCTGACCCCATCCCTGGAATTTCCAGGGATCCCTTTTTTATGCCCTCTTCACATATTTCACATATTTGTATTGTTTTTATTTTTTTTTTAGATAGATGACTGTTCGTTATCCTCACCTTATTAATTAATTATTAATTTATTATAAACTTTTCAGCGTTAACACCATGATTGTTTCTTGGTTGTGCATGTATATCAACATGGTAGTGTCAATAAATAAATGAATTGAATTAGATTATAGGACAATAAGCTATATGAAAAGAAATTTATTATCATTATAGCAAACATATTTAAGATGAGGATAGCTTAGAATATTTTTAACTTTTCAGGTTAAAAATATATATAAACAAATGTTGGGATGCTTTAACGTGCCAAGCTGCACGCACACCTTTGATTCCTTAATATTCAAATACACAAAATGAGACGGTGTTGTTTTTTGTTTGTTTGTTTTTTTCCCCTCCTTGCATGTCCGTAGAATTTTAACTTGAATCTACGGGGTAGCAAATATCGTAACTTTTGATTTATGTTTTCTTTTCATTTTTATAACTGGATTATATTTCCATTGTTCGGAGCAATTTGTTCACGTGGTGCAAACCGCAATTCTGCAGTTAGAATTGTGTTATACAAGGACTCGGAAATCGGATACCTAATGCAGTAACCCTCTATTATTTAAAAAAAAATTCCATGGAATTATATATACGCAGGTGAAACGCGTATTTTAAGAGTTTTGCTAAATCAATTCATATCCCTTAACTTGTTGTAAGTTTTGAATTCCCCGGGGGGCAGTCTATACAAAATTTACAAAACACCGGTATACACCCCCTACCGGAACCATCAAGTCTTTACAATACATATTGAGGCTGAGTCTTGGTAAAATTCTATTTTTTTAAATTTGTAATCACACTTGACACGTTTTTAGCACACCCTCCCCATTTCCCCCCTTAATGCCGATTTCCAATTTTGATGAAGCTGCTCTGTTCAGTGGACTGTCCATCAACATCAACAAACACTGGAAATAGGGAAAAAAATATCTAATACAATTCATTACACAAAAAAAATATTACATGATCAGATATAAGTATCTGAACCTAAACACAGGACTAATCTCAATAAAATAAAATTCTACTGATAACTAAACAAGTGTAACTTGCTTATAATATGTATCGTGTATCTTGTATTATTATAAAATGTAATATTATCTTTACCTGATGGGTTATATCTGGCCGACAGAGAGAAATATCTCGTTTGAACTTCTTTGCCAAACCTTTGTGTTTGTCACAGTTTAGCAATTCAAACTGCTTCCCAACCTGAAAAATGGGGATTTATAACTATTCTAACAAAAAGATCTTTTAAAACACATTAAAATAGGTTTTAAAAATTGTGTTAACCAAGTTTTAGAGATAATTCGAACTGTTATCATCTATTTTCGAACGTGTTGATAAAACACTGTTTACTACAAGTAAAATGGGAAAAGTCATACCTTAACTGACTCTAAAGAAGCCCTTTCAAGAACAACTATCAATCGCTTCTCGTTGCTTTGTTTCGAAACACTTTTAATGACTTTGTTTTCATTTTTCTCGTGGTTCATGGGCGCCGCCATTTTGAACTTTAAAATAGCTCGTACTTAAAATACTCGCCACTTCAATGAGAAATCATGTATTAAAGGTTTTATAACTTTTTCAGTGACCATGTTTAAAACAGATTCTTTTCCTATCGTTGTCGAAATAGTAGAAGAGGACTGGTTTTAATCAGGTGTAAAGGAAAGGAGAAAATGACATGTAATACTTGACCAGGAATCGAACGGTCCAGTCATGCAGGTGCTCTACCAACTTGGCAACTGAGCTATCCACGACTCAAACCATTACATTCCTCCCTCCTTAAATGGTCGTCACCCTGGAAGACACAATTTACCTAAGTTATTATTACCACCAGGCAGGAATTTCACCAGGGGTGGTCAACGGCACCAAATCTGTAACAGGAAAAGAGAAGACTCCAACACCAAACTTATTTAAGCATGGTCTTCAACACTTAACTTAACTATAATCTCAAACACTTAACTTATCATATATGTAGTCTCCAAAAGCAAACTTAAAAATGATCTCCCAAACCTAACTTAACCAAAGTCTCCAACATGAAACTTTACCAAAGTCTCCAATAGGAATTCGGAACCTTACCGAAGTCCCCAACACCAAATTTCAGACAAACGTAGCCTAATATATTCTGTTTCAGGGTTTGTGCCGCCTTAAAGTCATGCATAAGCATTTCAAGAGGTCTTTCCACAGAAAGGTGGAAAGACCTAATAAACAGAAGCATTTCAAGAGGTCTTTCCACAGAAAGGTGGAAAGACCTAATAAGCATTTCAAGAGGTCTTTCCACAGAAAGGTGGAAAGACCTAATAAATAAATAAATAAATGAATTAATAAACATGAATTAATAAAAATAAATAAATAAATATTATTATCATTAATGATGACAATGACCTTAGCCATGCAGGTCGTGATCTGTCGTGCCACCGAGCGATAAACAAGGACTACATATATTACACTGATTAAGTAGGATATCAAGGGTTTATAGCCATAATGAATAAATAGAAAATTCCAATCAAAGTGACCGATGTCTGGCAAACTGCAGGACGCGACCCTGTAGATATGAAACGGAAGCACTTCTCATCTAGTGACAGAGTTAATTCTATTTTGTCAATAAGACGGCAGAGTTTGCTAAACATGGGCACGGAGGCACTGAGATATAAAATTACGGTAGGAAACTTGGACGACAGACCAAGAGAACGTGTCTCACGACAGGGGCCCACCCAACACAGCTAGGGTCACCGGGGTCAGGGCATGCTACCTGGCGCCCTTATCTCCGAGACAACGTCATAAAAGTTTGGATTGTACAAAACATCATATTAATATAACCTCACTATGAAAAAATCAAATTTTCACCAAAACACCCAGACAAGTCAGGAATGCATTTAAACAGAATACGCGTCTGAAATAACAGATATGACACAAATTCTAAGATTTCAGGAAAGAAGGTCGGAAGATTTTTTTTGGCCGCTAACCGATGATGTAAATATAAATATTTAAGTTTAAAGTGAGTCGTATATTTACAAAAAACTGCTGAGATTGAGTGAACTGCGGTAATGTCCGTACATCGATATCCGGTAGGGGGATTTTCTGGGGGCCGGGGGAAATGAGTTTTCTTTTGTTTGTTATTTTGTATTTCGCATCTTCCCTATAACCGGCCACCATTCCATAAATCACCCATTACAGTGATTAAGTGGCTCTAACGAGATTTTGATTTGAGTTGTTCAGACAAGTTGTTAGTGTGGCGATACAAATTAGGCTGCTTGTTAGGGGATCTATAAACAGAGAATATTAATTGATGATTCCGGAGTCGCCAGGGCCGTGCTATGATGGATCACGAGTAATCATTCCGCGTCAAGATTCGTCCAAGAAAGAAATTTTGGTCAACTTTTTGCCTTGGACGATTGATCGAAACTAGAAAATCAAAACCCTGGGAGAGATGAAAAATGATCTTTGCTCCCTATGATAGGTAAACTGAGCCGTGAATTATTGTCTTGTCAGTAAATATAATCACTAAAACACTTAGAGATAGATTTCAATGTGTTTCTTGTACACAAATACAGCTGTTATTTCTACATTTATTTAAGGAGAAGGCAGCTTGCCTATACATTTGTTGATCCTTATGATAAGATGACCCCGATAAAACCCACAAGTATGCCAAAATATCCCACCTATATCCCGGGGGTGTAACTTATCGGTACGGTGTCCCCAAGGCCCCACAATCACGGCCTGATAAGGATTTATATACGATACAAACGCACCTTCAGGAAAACTCGTCATGCTCAGGAATGATAACGGTCGGCCCTGTCTCCGAAATCAGGGAGCCCAACGCACCCAAGACTCCGCGCCAGCAGCGAAAGCGCGGCTTGTGTCATTTGAAGCTAAAATTAACGAAATAACATGAAAGCCAGTCCATTATTACACGGAGCGAATAAACCAATCCTGATTAATTCGGAGAATATGCACCATGGAGAGAGAGAAATCTTAATGAGGGGGAAGGCATGTCTGCGAATTAAACAGAACCGGCACGTGCATTTTAAAAAATGGTAATTCGTACCGTGACTACACTATCGTCAAGTAGCAGAACAAAACTTGGCGATCATTTCGTTGTAATTGTTACGAAAACAGACAGTAGGATTAAGAAGGCTAAGCATAGAGACACGAAAACACTTTTATTTCAACAATAAATATCTAAACCTATGAAAATCAGCTTTTAGAGCATTATATTCAATTGTTTCTACTTTTTTTTTTATCACTTCATCAAGGAAGGAAACGGGTTAGGATTTTCACAATTGATTGGAAAAACCGATCTCCCCAAAATGATAGAAATCTTACAATCAATGCAAGAACAAAGATTTTTGTATTGATTTGAAATGGAACCTATTTTTTGTCATTACTTAAATCCCTTTTCTTCGACAAACAATTTAAGAGTTTTTGGAGTGATTGCCAGATTGTTCCTGCCGAGTCCGATAATAAAAAATCGGCCCTGAAAATTATCGTAAAAAATGTCAGGACGTGTAATCGCTAATTCTTGCACTTAATTAGATAAACTTAAAACACAACATTTGCCATAATATAGCGTGCGATATGGCGGGAGCAGCGAGGTGGGATGCATGGTGTAATTTTTTTTTCGTCCGTTATATCGCAGGAGGGCCCCGAGAGACAAGCAAGACCTCTGCACAGGTGTACAGTCAAAGATTGACGATAAGATTATGTTAGCTTTCACCATCGGCACCCCTCGGGCTCAGTGTGTCCGGGAATCCATGCGCGTGAAAAACACATTTGCCATGGCTTATTTCGGCAAATTTAATAACAACTGCAGAAAACTGTCAAATATATTTTGCACGCTTTTCCTGATTTCTATAACTTCAATAGGCCTTATTAATTTTTTTTAATGACAAATAACGTGGTGAAAGTTAAAAAAGAAAAAAAGAAAATATATACTGTTTATAAAAATGCTGATGAAATATTTCTCCATTATCTAAAAATTTCCTAAAATTCTTCCTCTTTGAAAATTTGTTTGAAATGGTCCCAGTTCAATCATGTACTAGCTCATGTGAAAATATATGAACTATAACATAATATGCATATGCCGTATTTTGAAAACTTATAAGTTTGCAGACTTGTTTATTGATAAGCACTGTATTACTGCTAAGTTTAAAAGGCATGTACTTGTTTCTTTTTTTTTTTTAAATTAGATCTATGTACGTACTTTATTGTATTTCTCTTTTTAAAAACTTAAATCAATTTTGACAGGGTTGAACATTTACACCTGCATTAGTTTAGAATTAGAATTAGACCTGAAATGATTCATGAAATACTGCATACATGTAAAAAAAAAATTCAAATCTATTCTGATTATAAATGATGCGAATAATAAGATTCTCAAACATTAATTAGACATTGTAAACTTTCTGATGTTCAACCACTCAACAACGACATTTACTATAAAATTCATACAATTTTTTGTCACTTTAAAATCCTATTATTGTGAAACTTCCAATTTAAAATGAAAATTTAAGATTTTTTCTTTTTCTTATATAACAAGACTTTTTATATTTAAGATTTTGATAGAAATTAATCGTTTATTTTTATCATCTGATATTACTTATAAAACAATTTATTCTAATAAACAAGTTTATATATAGCTCATGTATTTGGACATCAAGAATTTTTCACGTTATTTGGCTTAATATTATAATTTCAGTCTTAAAATTATTTGAATGAAAAAAAAACCATGGGAAATTAAAAAGTTTAATATAAACAAAAATATATATAAAAAAATATTTTTCTATATAACAATGGAATTGCAGAAAAGACGAGGAAAAGATTAAGGGAAATGTAGGAAGGATTTGCGTTGTTTCGTCCACTGCCCTGACCATCTTGATCAGAAATAACCCTCAAATGGTCACACTTCCAGGGAGCAAACCTTAAAATGTCCGATAAAGGTGTGGGATTTCTCATCCAAGCTAAATGTTGTTGATAAGTCACAAAATAAACATCATGATAATAATGTAAAATTGTCAAAAGAAAGTAATTCAATGCTTTCATGTTATGTTCCTCTCGTAACCAGGAAGGGTGCATAGTAAAAAATAAGGGGGAACGCGACCCCGTGTAATGGTTATGGAAATTGACCCAAAACAATTGGAATGCCTCCTCCATCGTTGTCGGACGACAGGAATCTGCGTACAGACATCCGCTTCCGGAATCCCCTACTTCAAGCATCTGAACCGGAACCTCCCATAGTCCGGGGTATTTTCCGAACGGACACGGACGAACATTGCAATCCAACTGCCATCCAAAATCCATGGTGTTAGGCCATCGTTTTGCACTAAAGCCATTTTCAGTTGCAATTGTTAAAGTGGAATCATACTCGAACCCCTTTTCTTGTAATAACGCAAACTGAGCGTCACCGGACGGCTGTAAAAACGGACTTCGCCATCCTGTAATATTCCGAACAGGTATTCCAGCATTCTCGGCAATAATGCTCCGTTGTTCTGTTATTTCGTACTGAAGCTGATTGTAAGTGGCCTCTTTCCAGAATGTGGTCGGGGTCCTGTGAGTGACACTATGGACGGCCACTTCGTGTCCTCTTCGGAATAAAGACCGCACAAGGTTATAGTCCGTGAAATTATGAGACACAAACATTGTCATAGTGATCGGACAACCGTTAGGGTTCAGTCGCCCTCGAGAAAACAACTTTTCATACATTTCATGAATTTCCCCTGTTACAGCATCATCAAAGGAAAACATTATCATCTGTGGAATTTCCTCTGGTTCCAGATTTCCTGGTGCGCTTTTTCCTCCACAAAAACAAGAAGGCAAGTGACAGTTTCCATCCTGATAACACGTGCCAAGTTTAACGCCAAAACCGAAATGGAACAATTGCACTATTAATAAAATAAAATTAATCCACATTTTTATTATCAACTGATGCCTACTGAATTGTATGAAACTCACTGAAAGCACACATCACAGATTATGTTTTTCCAGATTCCAACAAAACAGCAAATAAAGTGTTTCGCATAGTTTGGGTAATTAATATTACTGACTGAAAGTAAAAATTTTCACCACCCTGTCAATCACAATTGTCACGAACTGTATTGCACAAAATATGTAGCTTTTTTTCCAATAAATCAAGAAAAATAAATTTCGCCAGCAATTTTTTCCCCTCTGCTAATTACTTGTAATCTGTGCTTGCGTCCTATCAGCACTGTACATCTGATGCTCCGAATTTCTCTTTTAAACTGATCGGATCTGCGCGTGTTACAAAACTGGTGTCAATCATTGCCGCGGTGAGGCACAGGTGCCTGTTGAATTTCAACTGGCCGGTGTACAGGATTAAAGTGAAAGGCGCCCCCTGGTATCGTACAGTTCGCCAGAGGTATCCTTGGCTCACACTAAACAGACGTCGGACTCGGGGAGTGATCGACTTCTTGGTGTATCATGCGGACACACGGGTCTTAATTGTATTTTCCAATTAACGTTTAGCCCAAGTAAGTATTAGATACCAGGACACCTGATGGCACAGAACTCTACCAAACTTTTATTAATCTGCCGTGTGAGCGTATAGTCACAAGTCCTCACAGTAAAACGTGTCTGATAAGACCTGCTAGGCTGCCTCAGGTGCAGTCGGACGCGCCATACCGCCTCCCTCCACCGGAAATGAAGACGAAATTAACGGAGTCTCCTGTCTTGACTCGATAAGGTCGGCAACAGAGCATGTCGCTTTTGCATCTCCATTTCTTGGATTTATCAATAGGGGAGAGAAGGGGGTCCTGATGAAACGTAAACAAGCTTTAATGGCACCTTCAAACAGAATTGTTCGCTTTGTGCGATCCAACCGCATCAAATCAGAAGACGGGATTGCTTTCTATGCGAAGGGATCCAAAGTAAATGTCATCCGCCATTTGTTCTGATCTGTATAATCACTGCACGTCAAGATTCTGCAACGGAGGAGCATAAATCTACTTTACTCGCGCTTTACCAAGTATTTGCTGAATTGCAAACAAATTCGATAATAAAGTCCATTAACAGTATAGATATGAAGTAGATAACAGGGCTGTCCCTTTTGGTCAAAATTATCTATGAGAGTGGCAGTGGTGTACATCACTCGAGCTTGTAGAGTCCACATATAAATAATATGTTTACAAGCAGCAATCTTTTGATCGTTTAGCAGGTGACGATACTCTAAATGTACCATAAACCTCACTGTGGGGAATATGTGTGAGGGAAAGGCTAAATGTGGAAAAGTTAAAACCAAATAAATTTCTGCTGGTGATAACTTCCCTATCTTATCAATGGAAACGGAACGTAACATGACATTAAGAACTTTGAAAATAGAGAAGTTTCTGAATGAAATCTTGTTGTAGGAATATTTCAACTATGACTCAGAGACTTTAAGAATTCAATAACAGAGATTCGCAGATTTCAATAATAGATTTCAATAATAGAAATTCGCAGATTTCTTTGAATAATTTCTCTCTCTGTGACATCAAAATTTACACGTGCCCGAAGAATGTCCATTAAAAATATCTAATTACAATTACAGAGCGAAGCTAATTAAACAAAATGACACGAACTTCCATTTTCCTTCTATTTTGCCAAGATTTCTGGTTTGTATAGAAAAATAGCAATTCAATTTATAAAACTAGCGCCAAGGAATGTTACTATGCATATTTTTAATTATTACAACATTGCTTTCTACTGTTTCGTTAATAATCATTGCATGGTATTTTGTCCGTTTATGAATATGCAGAACATTGTATGCATGTTGGAAACTGTACGACTGATTTCCAAATGGCGTAAAATTTTTCGGATGGGTTTGCTTCCTTTCCCTGACGTCCGATCATTTCGATTGATGAGGGTCATTAATCGTGTGTCCCCTTCATCAACTGGACGCGTGCGGGGTCCCAGTGGTCCATATTTCACGAGCAGCATGCTTCAGCCCAAAGGCACTAGTGCAAACGGCAGTTCCCACACTTCACGTGCTATTATGTGCGCAATCACTAATGAACTATCCTACTAAACGTACAGTTTATGTCGGATTGATAAACGAGTATTTAGCATATTATCTTTCAAATGACAGAGGCTTGTGTTAGCTTTGATTTCCTAAAACAGTCAGGCACCTCACCGTAGAATGAAACTATAACGAGGGAAATAATGACATTCCACGTCCCATCTCCGTGTAGATCCGGGGAGATTACCACACACAATATTGTACAACGGGAAAAAGGACATAGGGATACTCAGTTTACATGGGAATTTCTAACATTGTAGAGGAAAGATCCTTTTGATACCTTTATAATGAAGAAAATTACGACTGGGTAATTGGAAAATAAAAAGGATGCAAATTAAAATGCGAATATTTAAGAAAAAGTTATAGATATTAAACGGAAGATTTTTCTTTGTTCCTTGAAGCATACTGGACGTTCATTTCAAACTAAAACATTAAACGCTTCAGATCAATATCTGATATAAGTAACAGTTCATTGTTTTGCTATTATACATGTATATACGGTCGGTTTAATAGGACAGTCATAATTATTCTATTTCTTTATTTAAATCGCCTAGCTTATAAACAATTGAAGAGAGGTAAGAAAATGCAGAGCACAAACAACATTTAACAAATCTGAGATACGAAATCTATGTTACGTGCTATGAATCTTAAGACCACGACCAATTCGTGATTCTGCACACAGGATTATGTAGTAGAATAACCCTGTAAGCCACTATAGGTTAATACTTGACTGAGAAACATCGGCGTGGAACCCTGTCTGCACTAAAGATGTGCCCTAAAGTAATGCATATGGTGCATTTGCCAGTAAACATCAATGACAAAGACCAGGCGACAATTCCCGCCATATCTTACTATAATCTGCACGTGAACATATGACATGCGTGTTCACACGTGAAGAGCCATCATTAGTAATTTAAAGAATTACCCACAGGCGACGGTCTGCCTTACAACTACACTAAAATGAATATCATTTCAATTTTATCTTTCGTGTATCAAGTAATTTGTTAGAGATGAATCTTTAGAAGAATCCACAAAAATTGGACCACTCTTTCAGAAATTGACAATAATCCCATTAAAATGATGGATTCTCGACAAATTTTTCCTTTTTAAAAAGCATTCAGGGGAACATTATTTTCCTGATTAATACAATATTCAAAAAATTAATTAATGAAGTTTGTGTGCTAACAATTATTGAATCCTTTTACTCTTCTATTAATGTCTTTCAAAATTAGACAACATGAAAAGGAAAAAATTAAATACTGCAGAGCCACCTCACTCGTTTCCAGAAATAAATTAACCATGTCATTAAAAATGAAAATTTTATTCACGGAGTATAAATATAAAACTCCATTCAACATAGCTAAACGCTCTTAATTTCAGCAAACGTTGCATCTCGTTGCATCTTTCTAAAAAAAATTTAAAAAATACATCGAGTTATTGATTTTGTTACATCCGCGAATCACTGTGAACAAAGAGTGCAATAAACCATAGGAGGTATGGTACTGGATTAATAGTGATGTCCCTAAGGAACACGCCTGATACAGAAACTATCTGAAGACCCAACGGCGATAAAATGGCATGTCTGCATTAAAGAAGTGCCAATGTGTAAAACACATCATCAAATTCCCTTGTAAGTCATCAGCAGCCGACAGGAGAAGAAGCGCGGGAACACCCGAGATTCATGTCCGTCACCGGGAGGAGAGCTTAGCATGTGTTCTCTGACATTATACATACACGAGATTATCAAGTTAAGAAGTGTGTATTGGCATTAATAGTCCATTAATACGTCACGAAGGTTTTTCTATGTAGTTACACTGACCAGAGGCTAAAACACTGAAACTCAATTACATATCTAATCTACTGTGGTAGATTGTGCACCGTCCTCACGGGGAATAAATGCCCGTATGCTTTAATAATTATAACTGATAAACTTGCTGGAGCTTTAGGATTCTATCTCGGCTGTACAGTATCCGTCATGGGATAACAATCCACAGAGATCCCTCCACCAATGAAAGCCGTCTCAAATACCGAATAAAACGCGGGGATGACTTTACTGTCTAAAGAGTCAGACACTTTCTACGATATAATCTTCACCCCCTACATCGCAAAAACTCGGTATAATGTCTGATAATCGTTTAAAGCGAAAACTCTCACAGAAAACAGATCAAATCACTTCACTTCACTTGTTAGCTAGATTATCTTTATTTGACGATAAATGGTGTGAAAAGTCACGAGTTCCATATTCAGCTGACCTTTCTTGTATCCACGAATTGCAAGTGTACTTACATCCTCGCAACGCCAAGGGTCCTGAGTCAACACGTTGCTGTTGGACATATCCAAAGGCAACGCGTTGACCCAGGACTTCTGACATTGTGTGGACGGTGTTCTTATTACACACCGTGGTTAGTATTTACATTTTACACCTGTTGGTAGTCTATATAATAAACTTTACATGTGCACAGCAAAGGAAATAGGAATCGGCAAAATGAACACTTTGGTTTGCCTTTTGATGGGGCATTTTACAGAAAGTTTGGACTTCGGGATGTTGTTGACGTCAGAGATGACGTAAACATAATCGTTTTTAGGCGGGCTTATTGCTCAAAGAGCAATTACTGGCTTATGTTTGATTCTTGTTATCATTTAATGGAGTGTTTCCACAATCGTTGTCACTTCGTATTCATAAATAAAGTCCAAACCATTGAAGAAATTAGAATAGCGCATGTTTTGCTCAAGTCGAATGCTAACCGACATTTTCAAACTTGTGTTAGGTCATTATTTACATACATTGAATTGTCTACAGATTTTTCCATTTGCCCATTTAATGATTCATGACAAGAGGCACACAGCCAGCTTTGTCAATCGACAGGGGATGCTTACACCTCTATGGCACCTGATCCAATCTCTGACGTTTTTAGACTGCTCCCGAATTGTACACCTCGAATACGGTTTGCTATCTCTATGTTTCATTTTTCAGCAATTCATTTGAATGACATTGCACAAGATACCGGTAGATGTAAAAATAAGATATTTATTATCAGAAATAAATATTATTACAAATACAATATACATATAATAATTGTCTAGCTTATTTTTTTAGTGAAAATTGCTTCTTTGGTTGCATTCAACATCTGGCCTGGGAACATTTTGTATTTCTTTCTTGGATCCAAGATTTTCCATTTTGTATAATAGGTCCAAAGACCTGTAGCTGGCTGGTCTGAAAAATTGAGACAGCCATTGGTCATTCAATCCTATTTTTTCAGATCAGCAAGTTACAGATTCATTGGTGGAGTTGGAGAAAGGGCCCAGGCCCCCCTTTTGTGACCAAAATTATGCATAGAATTAATGAATTGGTTGTTAGTGTTGGACCCCCCTTTTCAAGAATCCTGGATTTGTCATTGACATGTACTATTAAGCTAAATGTTACTGATTGGAATAATATATTATATACTGTACAGTTCTTCATAAAAACACTAACAAATACTAAATGTAAGAATTAGTTTGAGTTCACTTGATCACAGTGCACATGTATCGATGTATTTAACACTTAATATTAAAGTCAGAACTAAATAATATCACTGAGAAATATTATATACAGATGTAACTTCAATATGTATTAAGAATATATCTGCATTCCAGAGTTCTGAAAAGTCCTGATTGATACCATAACAGTTGGTCAATTTAAAATCAAGTCTACTATTATTTAATCTACAAACTCCCATCCATTTAAGAGTTAGTCCTATTTTATTGAACATAAAGATTTTATATCATGAAATACCTCACAACCTATAAAATAATTTTACTGCTTACTGATATGGAAAAATCATCTTTCATTTGAATCATTATTTTCTGTTTGGGTTGGGATGTGAGATTGGGATAATGGGGTATCATTGTTACAAACAAATTGTATGTTAAGAGAATCACCTGTTGATATAATACATGTAGATGTCGATATGAGAGTCTCTAGTAATGCTAAACATAGGAGACAGTCCTATGCCATAGGGACTGATGAGAATGGACGACTGAGTAGTCATGTGACAATATGGCACCTTGTCATGTGACACAATGGTGGCCTGTCATGTGACACAATGGAAGTGAGTAGTCTTTTTGCTGAGAAATTACTTGGATGCTTGCTTCACCTGAGAGCTAGCTACTGCTAATACTTTATCACCAGAGGCTGAAAGAAAAGTTACTATAATTAAAGGCAAGAATGTATCACCAATCACTATATAAATGTTTACAAATATTTAGTCTGCAGTAGATATTGTCTCAGAAAATGTATTTACATGGTAATTCTGAGCATTGAAATATTACCGTCTCTGAAATATTGATAGAAAAAAAGAAATGTTGAACAGCTCTATCTGGAAGACCGTCAAAGTCTGCACAATACAACTGTATTGTTTTATAAAGTTTTCTGATGACAGACCTAAGTCCCCTGAGACTTGTTCGAACTGTTTGAGGCTGGCACTGGAGTTGTTCTGTAGGTAAGCCTCCTCCTCTGGTGTCAAACTTTCTCCCAGCTTCTTCAGGGCCGTTAAAATTTCTACAGACTGCTGCGTGGCAACATCACTTGACAGTTTTCCTACCTTCTCATCTCTTCTTATCTGCATTAAAGACAAAAATCCTCCAAAAACATTGTATAATTGATATCAATACTAGAACAACTCTTTGTCAATCAGAGAGTTGTCTCTCCTGTCTTACCTCAGCGAGTCTTTGTCTCAGCTGACCAGGCTGCTTTTTGGCAAACATTCTGATGACCTCGGGGGTTTTGAATGCTTTACTGATGGCTGCTTGAATGGCCTGTCAAGAGGAAATACCAATGAATAAAACATAATCCACATTTGCTCAGGTCACAAATATTGCAGGGATGAAAAGGGGAGTTATCCATTCTATAATATGGATATTCACAGCAACATTAGAATATTTTGGTGTCTTAACTCAGTTAATTTTTTTATTTCCAGTTTGTGCATAGATAATCATTTCCTCTTTTAGTCAGTGTAAGGCTCATCTAGATACAATCTTGAAGCAAAATCATGAAATACTCTTTGGGGCACCTGCAACAACATATCCAAGGATTTCAAAGTATGGTTTTTCATTCTTATAGTGTTCCAAAATTTAAGCCTCCACATTTCATTATGTCATTGACTTTTAACCTTGCCCTTTGAGACTTGATCTTTGGCGAGATAACAACTGTACACAAGAAACATACTGCATGCATTCCAACTTGGGTTCAAGAGTTATTGTGCAGAGTCTAAGACAAATGAATGTATAGCTACAGTTGCTAGACAATCATATAAATGAAAGAAATGTCTTCTCCCATTCTAAAAGAAAGAATCACAGAAATACATGGCAATGGCTTAAAAGACTGTTAATAAGGTATAATGTTCCTTTTTTATTTCACACCATGGAATACATCATTTCATGTGCCTGTCGTATGAACTGAGAACATTTCTGGATGACTTACTAACTGCATGCCACTGAGTTGATCCACCAGACTGAGGTTACCGCCCACCATATTGTCCAGTGATTCCTTGAACTCTGTCAGCTGGTCCATTGTTTCTTGTTTTGTTTCTTCATATTCCTCAGCATCCAGGTCCTCTCTGTCACAATATCAAAAGTCTTCAAAAAGAGGATTCTGATCAAATATTGATATTTTGTAAAAGAGAACATAAATTGAGAGCATTTAAAAATAATTTTTGACTCTTGCTTTGTTAAATTAGAAATTTAATGCTTCATAAAGAGTGTCACTAATTGACATTGTAAATACTTGGCCTCCTCTAAATCTGCCAGTTGCTGAACAAGTCGATCCAGTTGCTCCTCTAAGTTACTTTTCAGTTTCTCTGTCTCTTCCTGACCTCTTGTGCTCTCTGTTTTAAAAGGGATTCCAAACAAATTTAGTATTGACAAAATAGACACACTAGACCAATTATGTACATAAAAAAAATATATGTATTTTATATTATCATAAATCTGATTTGAAATTTCATTCATTACCAAATTCATCTTTGTTGCTTTATAGCACAACTGATTTCAGCTGGGTACATACAAGTAATTTTAAATGAATAGCACATTATTATAAAAAAAAGAATACTTCTGGTAGTCGATCTAGATAGTGAGACAGATTCAACATTCATATCTCAGACAAGTGTTATACCAGCTGAAATGTCAGCCCACCAGAATTAATAAACCTGGTCTTCCACTTAAATTTCTCCTCTGATACTGGAGTTACATAGGTGATTTTCCTAAGGTGTTGCTTATCTTAGTGACAGCCATAACTCATTATTCTACATTATACATGGCAAAAGACAGGTACAAATGGCAAACCAGGTAAAGAATGTAAAATTGCTAATGGTAAGGGAAAATACCTTCATAAAATTAGATTTTACACAGAGTACTTGAACCTTTGGACAGGTGCTCTACCAAATGAGCTATAAGCAAATGACAAACTTGTCTACAGACAAACTATATACTTGTAATGCATATACTACTATATCATTAAGCATTTAACTAACCAACAACAAACCAAACAAAAAAAAGAGAAATCTGAATTCTTTAAAAATCCTAGATGAATGATCAGATGGTATCAGCCCACAGGCGCTTGTTTCATACCATGCATACAGTAAGCTTAGTTTTCCACTATAGAAAACTAAGCTTACTGTATGAAACAAGCGTCTGTGTATCAGCCCCACCCCCTCGCCAAGGGGAGTTCATATGCCGACACAGCCAGACCACTTCTGTTGGTATTTAAATCACACTTACTGTGATGTGAAGAACTCATCTTTTAAAAATAAGTTTGCAAATAAAGCTAGTTGATAAGCATTTAGAAAATTCGTGACTGTCAGTCAGGTGGCTTGACTTTAGTCATCAACATCGGAAGTCGCACACTCTGTATAAACTGTTCCGGAATGAAGAGAATCGATTTTTTTTGTATTTTAATAATATAATAACAAAAGGCCAGGAGAGAGCTCCACTTTGCTTCGTATATGTAATTATTGTTACAAGCAGGTACTTGTTTTTTCTCGTCAGTGGTGATTTTATTAACAAAAATAATTCTTAAAGATCCGGAATTTGAACACGAAATAATTTTAATTTTGCAATCTCCTCGCTGTTAGGTAGGTCGGACGAGGAAAAAGTCGGACATTTTACATGCATTACATTGTTCTCAAGGTTGGATCCATCGTCGCAAACCACGGCCAAAATGTACGCTCCTCTCCCATCTTGTAAGAGAGAGCTATATGCGGACTCCGGACCGCGGCTTGAGACGATGGGTTGGATCCTGATATTTTAAAGTTTTAAACTTTTTTGTGAAGTATATTTTTAGTTTCTACACACATAACTTAATAAAAAAAAAATGGAGGTCAGTATGCTCCTTTTACTTGGTGCTGATGTTATCTTTTTGCACTGAAACAAATGTCTTTTAAAAGAATCAGAATGATCACATCTCCAACGTTTTCCCTCCAATGTTTTCACCAACTAGCCAAATAAATCATTGGACAAAGTAAACTAATTAGTCATTAAAAAAGACTTTAAAATTGTGACCAAGAAAAAGTTTCAAATTATTTCGCATAATCAATTATTTGACCTTTCTTCACTTACAGAATGTGATTTTTCTGGCATTGAAAAAAAACAAGCAAGAAAATTAGTTTAAAATCTAAAACTTTTGCTGAATTTAGGCAGACTGATCAAAGTTATCATAAATACTAGTATTCAGAAAAGGAAAAACCGTAAATTTTTAGATATTAAAAAAAATTAGTTGATTTTCTGCCAAAATTGGCTCAAACTTAAGATTTAAACTTTTAATGTAACAAAGGTACATGTAATTATGTGAGTTTTTTTCCCAAGGGCACATGGATCTAATATGACGTGTATCTGTACAATTTTAATATGTATTTTCCCCCGCAAAAAAGTCAAAACTCCATAGAATAATCTTTAACTATTTTTTCCTAGTAATTCTTACAAATTTTTATCTCAATTGACCGATTTCGTTTTGCTTTCACATAAAACCCCGTATGCTTGGCTTAGTGTCTAGTTTAAAGTAAAAGAACCGTCTGCTTCTAAAACTATCATTTTGATGTCCTCTTTCAAGTAGCTGCAGATCTGTAGCGTTATGGTTTTATATATTTGTCTTTGACCATGGTCAAAGACAAATATATCATAATGCTACAGATCTGCAGCTATCTTTCAAGCAACTGAAGTGTTAATTATATACCGGTAAATTTTTGTACCTGCTTACAACCGGTGACTATCCATCTGTATAATACAGTTAAACACACTTACCGAAGTACCAGGGACGTGTAATTTTGCTCTTATGTACAATATAAGCGTAACTCGTTAGATCAGTTAATTTTAAGGTAATTCGCTTCAGTAACGGTAAAAAAAATATTTTAAAGTCACAGGGAGTGAAAATCACTAAGCTGTAAATGTCAATTCACTAAATGCGTGTTCGCATTAAGCATGTTTTACTGTATTTCGTCTGATTCATTATTAGTTATCCTCTGAACAATGTCACGTTTACAACACTATGATGTGTCTATTTAAAATATTCAACACGTTCCTCCCTAAATTTAAATCATTTAAGATCTGGGTGTATTTCAAGACAGGTCCAAAGTTAAGGAAACTAATGTTGAATTGATTATGCTTCCAAAGATTAAGTCTTCATGACAGATAAGAGGAATTTTCCTTTCGTTGTTTCTTGATTAAGATACATAAATCGTCTTCTGTGTATTGATAAAAAGACTTTGGGGGTAGCATATTGCAAAGAAACAGCTAAAACCGATGAAGGGAATTTTGGGACATTGAGAAAAAAAAACCCAATTTAGTTGATTCCAGCATTTAAGAAGGCCCATATAAATTCATCCGTCACACAGTTATAATATTAAATGTATTTTTACGATTTGATGAGGCAATGGTGATTTCTGACCAGCGATACAACAATTTTTATACCCCCCGCTTGAAAGGTGGGAGGGTATATAGTAATCGGTATTTCCGTCCGTCTGTTACGCTTTGGGGTACCCATCTCTTATCCGCAACTCCTCTCATACCACTGCAGGAAATTTAATGAAAATTTCACAGATTCTTAATTACATATTGCCATTGTGCACCTCTTATTTTACTTTTTGATCTGACATATATTTTTGATTTTCCAGAGCAAAATATGGACACTGCCATTATATTCATATGGGAGGCGGGGGGTATCATTTAGTGAGCTCATTGCTCACAGTACCTATAATTTCATTGGTTATTGTATGTTGAAATAAAATGATAAAATAAATTAATATATTTAAAAAAATCCTACAACAATGCTTGAATTTACAACCTTATAACATAATTTTTTTTATAAATCATCGAAAAAGTTTTCATTTATGCATAAAGAATCCTGCTAAAGCTCTAATGAGTACCGATCTTTTTGAAACGTGGAAAAGTAACGTACACTTCATTCCGATATGGCAACAGGAACGAACCCTTCCGTTTCCTTTGTTGCACGCAAGTCATTTATATCATTTTCTCATTTATTTCCTTCTGTTTAAAAAGGTTAAAGATGAATGAATCAGGGACTTCAGCTAGAGAAGGTTGTCGCGTACGTCCAGAGATTGTGGATTGTTGTTATTTACACTCCATGTTTAAAGAAGAAAGTGCTGAAGTGATTAATAAAACCTATTTACTTTGTAGACTGGAAGTCATTTATAAACAGTGTGGAAAATATGGGAGAATATCATGACATAACATAGACGTCAATAATGGCAGGGACCACCTTAACCGTCTTGTCTCTGGAAGTCTGAATTTTTTGGGAGATTTGCCACCCAGACAGAGTTTAGTGTCCCTCTTGTGAGGGTAAAACGTATGTCATTGCAAATTCCTGCGTAACTATGCAGCACTGCCTAACACCTAGCTATTAAGAAGTCCCTCGAGAAACCTTGATAATTGACAAATAATTTGTTAAATAACTTGATTTAGGAAGTCAATCTTTTATTTGACCACATACCAAGGGTTCGTCAGCTTTTCTTTACAGCATGTTATCAATTATTAATTCCACCCAAAAACAACGTCCACACACAAACAGAGGCGCGTAAACGTAAATTATGACGACAATTCCGGGCTAGTGTGATAAGGAGCAGTATTGGTATTTAAAGACTGAAACCAAAAAGTAGACCGCCAACTGTAATCGAGTCTCAAAGATTTTCCTGAATGGATTCACATTCATAGGAATTACTCATTATATTGTAATTTACTGTTACTGGACTCTGTATATATACACACCAAGACATCGTTATTAAACCAAAAAAGATTAGACTTGCAACATGGTTTTAATTTTTCTTCTAGTTCAATTGTCATTCATAGCTCTTTCCCTTGGAGCCCCAATGGCGGTAAGTTAACGAAAGTGACTTTAAAAGAAGAACTGTTGTAATTATAATAATTTGCCAAGCATAATGTTGAAGAAAAATGCTGTCATATTTACCCCAGGGTGCCGGAATTGGACTACATAACTTTTTCAATGTCTACATTGGAATGAGCCCACCTCGCTATGTGTCCGGCAGTGCCAACCAACCCAAGGTTCAGATAGTGCGACAGCAACCGGACGACGAGCGGCATCCCAAACCATGGACTTTTGAGTCGGATATGACATTGACGCCTTCTCAGAGGGTGGCGATAGACAGAGATATTTTCCGCCGACGGATGGGGATTCCGAACAGGAAGCGAAAAATTGTCTCCGATGAGAGATATTACTGGCCCAATGGAGTTATACCTTTTGAGACTAAAAATCTTGGTAAGGGAATAAAATGAAGAACGTTTTTTTCGCTAAACACAAAAATGGTCAAATAAGGCGTGAAGATTGCTTTTACCTGCAAATGAATAAAAGTCATTTTCAGTTTCTGAATTAAGTATTTAGAGTAAATTTCATATAATTGAAAGGTAAAAACTGTAACTAATCTACTTTTCTGCGAAAACCTATCTCAGCAAAATTCATTCTATGAGTTTTGTTAACCGAAGGCGAAATATGAATAATATGAGGCATACTTTAAGTAAAGGCTTTCAAATGAAGTGTATATCTACTCAAATTGGAAAAAATGTAACATAGTATAAAAATCATAATTTTTTTGGTGTTTGTATGCTACTTCGTCAACGAATACTTTCAGTCTTTGAGCCTTTTGGTGTTTGTATGCTACTTCGTCAACGAATACTTTCAGTCTTTGAGCCTATTGTGGACATTTACTTAATAATTTACTTATGTTACTTAGTGTTACTTAATAATGTTAATATTTATTGGATCCTAAACAGAATTCACAGTATCCTCTGATTTGAACACAGCCATTAACATGTGGGAGAAATTAACATGCATAAGATTTGTTGGTCGTACCAGAACAAACCAAAAGCAATATCGAGATTACGTCACAATTCAACAAACTTACGATGGGTAAGACATTTTAATGTACAGTATATAGTCATCAACTATGAAAGAAATTACGGTTAGACCAAAATTAAGGTTCTTAATAATAAATAATAAAAACGAATAAAGGTGTCCTGCAATGATAAAGAGAATTTTGTGTAATTTTTTCAGCTGTGAATCAAATGTTGGTCGCATTGGAGGACAACAGGTTGTTAATGTCTCGAACGGATGCGGGGTATGCTATATTTCAGTCTTTTTAAAAGAATTATTGCGTTTATTAAGGTTGGACATTAAAAAATAATAAATGCGTCACTGTACTATTTCTATAGGCTGGTAGCATTGCACATGAACTCGGACACACCTTTGGTTTTGTCCACGAACAGTCTAGGTCGGATCGGGATCAACATATACTTATTGTCGGTAACAATATCATTCCTGGCACAGAAAAGAACTTCCAGAAGTATTCCAACAAGAAAGTTTACACCTACGACTTGTCGTACGACATTGGGTCCTTAATGCATTACAGTGATAAGGTAAAAAAGATACTAGTAATACAAACTTCTGTAATTGGGAGGGGTGGGAACACAAACATGGCTATTTTTTATTGACCTTATACCCTTACATTGTAGGCATTTTCTAGAGATGGCGAATCCAAGACTATCCTAGCACGTGACACACTCGTTCAGTCCTGGATGGGACAGAGAGATGGACCAAGCTTCCTAGATATCAAACTGGCCAACGAGGCGTATCAGTGTGATAGTAAGCATCATTGACTTAGAAAGGTCAACTATTAAGAATCATTATAATTTCAGACAAGAAAAATAAAGATTACGATCTATATATTATATTAACAGTGTGTTAGTTAAACAGTTCTAAACATCGCCACTAAAATTCTATTTTAGGACACTGCAGAACAAACTTTGTATGTCAGAACGGTGGATTTATTGGACCAAACTGTAACTGCATTTGTCCCTATGGAGTCAGTGGGTTCGTGTTTACAACGTATCATGTTTTAGGAGAATATACCGGTACGACCCTGCGCTGGGCTGGTACGATGTTGCAATGGGTTGTCCATTCATACCGGTGCCATAATTGGAAGTGGTTGTTTAACACAAGTGAGATGTCATTCGTACTGATACCACTTTAAGCAGAGGTTGATCCCATGTGAATGCTCATTTCTTACTGATACCACTTTTAGCAGTAGAAGATCGAGTGTGAGTGGTCGTTCGTAGTGAAACCTCTTTAAGCAGTAGCTGATCCAATGTCAGTGGTCCTTCGTACCGATACCATTTTAATCAGACGTTTATCCAATGTGAGTGGTCGTTAGTTCTGATAACACTTTAGTAGTAGATGATTCAGTGTGAGTGGTCACTGGTCATTCGTATTGATACCATATTTAGCAGTTGTTGATCCAGTGTGAGTGGTCATTTTACTGATACCACTTTTGACAGCAGTTGATCCAATGTGAGTAGTTAAGTGTGCGTGGTCATTCGTACTGATAACACTTTAACAGTTTAGCTGATCCAATGTGAATTGTCATTGGCACTGATACCACTTTAGCAGTAGCTGATTCGACGTGAGCAATTACACTATCGGCAGTAGATGATACAATCCGAGGGGTTATTTCTCCTGAGAGCACTGTACGTAGAATAAGATACTGGTACAATGCGAGTGGTTACTAGTATTCTTGCTGAGCAATATTTGCATTTGCTGTTACAATCTGATTTGTTATTTCTTTTGAGGCTATCATTAATCGTTGTTCAGTGATATTTCGTGCTGAGATCACTATTAGCAGATCTGGTGGTAATCCATGAAAACTTCTTTATGCGACAGGGGGAATAAGATATTTTACAGGTTTTAGTTTAGCTTCGGTCTTGGGTTCTTGAAAAAAGAAAACATAATTATTTTATTATAAACATTTTTTGAATTTCAAATCAATTACATTACTTTTCATGATTAAAAGGTTACGAGAATTTGTCGGTTTCGGAAGTTTGTACCAAGACATAATCCTTTTAATTAAATGGTGTACCCCCTTCACTCCTTGAAAATTGTCAAAGCCAAAAACGTTCCTTTAGTGTGTAATGACTGGATTTTACAAATGTTGTTTGTTAAGTATATAATCTAATTACCTTTATCTTTAGAGGACATCAATCCATAAGCCCACTGAACAGATAAGAAAAATAGATGCATTGTCACAATCATGATTGTCTTCTTTTTAAAAATTGGCGTTTAGCAACAAATTGATGAATGCTAGTTTTTGATTATGACGTCACAAACAATTTAACGTCACAATATATTTAGAACTAACAACAGAAGTATTTTAGGAGAGAACTACCCATCCCGCATTGGCTTAAAAGTAAACGTCAATCATCCATTTCATTTTGGAATTAAGGAGGAACAGGACCTTGAGCTGAAAAAAATCCTGTCATCTGCATCTTTTATATAATTTATTTAATATGTACTTAACATTTTGAACCGGTCCCGTCATGGGATTTCTTGACTAATTTAAAAGATATCGCCTCACAAATATCGCCCTGTATAGTGGCAAGTTACACTTGTTTAGTTATCAGTAGAATTTTATTTTATTGAGATTAGTCCTGTGTTTAGGTTCAGATACTTATATCTGATCATGTAATATTTTTTTTGTGTAATGAATTGTATTAGATATTTTTTTCCCTATTTCCAGTGTTTGTTGATGTTGATGGACAGTCCACTGAACAGAGCAGGACTTCTACAGGTGTATGTTCACACAGAGAAAAATGTCCTCATAGAAATAAATCCCCAGACAAGAATTCCCCGGACATTTGACAGATTCTGTGGTCTGATGGGTAAGAAGGATTTAAGTAAAGAAATGAATTAATTAATTAATGACATACACACAGTGACACTTGTCCCTTACACTGAAATATTTTCTACAAGGTATTTATTTGATATGGTTGCATTTTCTTTTACAGTACAGTTATTACACAAGTACAGTATACATGCAGCAGACGGGCCTCAAAAACTATTAAAAGTAAGCATTGAGTCTTCAATATTGTTCATTTTTATGTAATATATTTAAATATAATTATATGCACTTTAATAATAATATTATTTCTAAATTTTATATTTCACTGTACATAACTTGATGATTGAAATCTTTGCAGGCTAACATAAGTATAAATATTTCATTCAAATAGGTGATAAAAAATCCAGTAAGTGACCATTTGCCACTTGGTTGTAAGAAATATGGGACTTCATTTCATGTTGAAAAAGTCACAGACCCGCGTGAAATTGTTCCTGAAAAAGAGCCTGCTGTTGTTGTTATTGGGGCATTGTCACATGGCAGCGTAAGTAACATTTATCTTTAAATCTTATTCTCCTAAAAGATCTTTACATAAATGCAAGCATTTGAGAGATTACCAATACACATATACTGTAATCAGTAGTAAGACATACAGAAAATTTATGTCATTTCTGTTTGATGTTCTGTACTAACTACTAAGCCCTGATTCTTTGACCCACATTTTCAGCCTATAATCTGGGTCACTTTCCTGTATGATAGATCCCCTGTTTATTTGATTTCCTTATTCTCCACCAGGTCGACGTTGATTACATTGAGGACACAGTCTCCATTAGCAGTTACCCCCTGTCAGCGGCATTAACCTGTGCCAAGATCTGCTCAGCGTTTGAAGAAAAATGGAATGTAGTATGACCTTGGCTGTCAAGGTCATCTCAGCATGCTATCCTGGAGGGTATTTGCCTTTCTGTTATGTAACAGTCATTAATCTTAGGACTTTACCTTGGAGAAAGAAGACCTTGGCCCATCAATAAGGCTGCTGATAAGCATTTTCTGTACAACAAAAATTATGTACATGAGGCCCTGGAATGTTAAAACTTGTTATTTGTGCAAGAAACTCTCTTTGCTACACTTTGAATCAGATATTTGCTATGGGACAATATAGATTTTTAATCCAAAAGTATCTGATCCCCATTTTCTAAAGAAATGTGCAAATGTGTATGTTTTGCAAAATATTTGTTGCAGAATCAAAGTAGATTGTAAAGTAACAACAAACACATATTATGCAGCAATATACTACATAAATTTTGGATATGTGTAAAGTTTATATAAATTAATTCTGCAGCAATGATCATAAATCTGTGCTTTGTTATCAGCAGTAGTGGTATACACTGTAATATGAATATTTCATGAAAGATTTAGAAATTTTACTTGATAGCGACAAATAGAAAGGAAAGATGTTCATGTTTGCATTCATCATAAGACCACAAGTTGTTACTCTGCATTATGAAAACTGTTAAATGTATTTATTTTTAGCTTGTTTTGTTTCAGTTGTATTTTAGGACACTGCAGAACAAACTTTGTATGTCAGAACGGTGGATTTATTGGACCAAACTGTAACTGCATTTGTCCCTATGGAGTCAGTGGGTTCACATGTGACGAGGTGGCGTCCTCTACACCAAGTGAGTACTACACAAAGCTAAACTCTTTGAGAATTGCAACTTTTGATTTCATAGACTGATAAAAAATATTTTTGGCAGATTGTGGAGGAACTTTTCGGAAAGAAAACGGAACGATTCTGTCGCCTAATTACCCTAACGACTACTATAGTAACGCCGAATGCCATTGGTTGATCGAGGTGAGTAGCATGCATTTTATTATTCTTTCCAAACGAAATGAACAGAGCACGTCTTTTGATTCAATTTTTGTATATTAAAAAAAATATTAAGGATCTTTCATTTTTCTGATAGGGTCCGTTTGAGTTTTTAAAACTTACTATCCGTGACTTTCATTCGGAAAGTGAGTACGATGTCCTTGACATTCGAGTGTACGGACCGGAAAGGGTCGGGCAAATGTGAGTTCAGAATCGTTTTTTCTTCTCATTTCTTTCTGAAGCTGAATATTAGGAATTATATTTAATAGTTTGCTTATCTTGACTTATTTTCAATATATTTGTAACTTTAGGATTTCTGGGAATAATATCGGAGAGAAGATTATCTACTTCAGCACCAATAAACTACTGCTTCATTTTACCTCGGACCAGAACAGTAACTTCCGAGGATTCCGAATTGATTATACGAGCATCCACAGCATAGACATTGACCGTCATCACTGACGTATATTTCAGTCACGTGGTATGCCAGAATCGGACCTATGACATACTATGATGCTTTATAATATGAACGCTATTTTATATGATGCTTATGTTTTGCAATGAATCTCAAAAGCATGTGCATTTTGTTAACTTATTTATTTTATTTTTTTACACTTATTTCTTTGTTGCAATAAAATTACTCACTTAAACTTGTTCTACCTTAATAATTCAAACATACATACTTGTACATGAATTTGTATGTATGCATAGTCATATATTAATCAACAAAAATTAGAAAAAAATCATCTCATGAAATGTTCATGAGTGAATTATAAACAGTGACATTTCATCTGATAAATATAGAATACTCCAAAAACATAAACCCAATTTGATGTCATTTTCAATATTCTAGTATTAAGAACATGGGTCCAGGAGTAAGTCAAACCAAACTTATACTTCCAAGAATTCAAAGTTCTAGAAACTCTTAAACAGAACAAAAACAAAAAAGAGAAGATATGAAAAAGACACTGTGCATCAAAAATCCAACATAACTTTAGTTTCCTTTTTTGAGGCAGGGATCTTGAAGAGGAAAATATATTTGTTTCATTAATGACATGTCCTACTTGATTATTCTTTAAGTCGGATACAAATGCCTTACCATCTACCAATGGAATCAGAGGAACAAAAATAAAAACTTCCAACTGAAACAAAACAAGCTAAAAATAAATACATTTAACAGTTTTCATAATGCAGAGTAACAACTTGTGGTCTTATGATGAATGCAAACATGAACATCTTTCCTTTCTATTTGTCGCTATCAAGTAAAATTTCTAAATCTTTCATGAAATATTCATATTACAGTGTATACCACTACTGCTGATAACAAAGCACAGATTTATGATCATTGCTGCAGAATTAATTTATATAAACTTTACACATATCCAAAATTTATGTAGTATATTGCTGCATAATATGTGTTTGTTGTTACTTTACAATCTACTTTGATTCTGCAACAAATATTTTGCAAAACATACACATTTGCACATTTCTTTAGAAAATGGGGATCAGATACTTTTGGATTAAAAATCTATATTGTCCCATAGCAAATATCTGATTCAAAGTGTAGCAAAGAGAGTTTCTTGCACAAATAACAAGTTTTAACATTCCAGGGCCTCATGTACATAATTTTTGTTGTACAGAAAATGCTTATCAGCAGCCTTATTGATGGGCCAAGGTCTTCTTTCTCCAAGGTAAAGTCCTAAGATTAATGACTGTTACATAACAGAAAGGCAAATACCCTCCAGGATAGCATGCTGAGATGACCTTGACAGCCAAGGTCATACTACATTCCATTTTTCTTCAAACGCTGAGCAGATCTTGGCACAGGTTAATGCCGCTGACAGGGGGTAACTGCTAATGGAGACTGTGTCCTCAATGTAATCAACGTCGACCTGGTGGAGAATAAGGAAATCAAATAAACAGGGGATCTATCATACAGGAAAGTGACCCAGATTATAGGCTGAAAATGTGGGTCAAAGAATCAGGGCTTAGTAGTTAGTACAGAACATCAAACAGAAATGACATAAATTTTCTGTATGTCTTACTACTGATTACAGTATATGTGTATTGGTAATCTCTCAAATGCTTGCATTTATGTAAAGATCTTTTAGGAGAATAAGATTTAAAGATAAATGTTACTTACGCTGCCATGTGACAATGCCCCAATAACAACAACAGCAGGCTCTTTTTCAGGAACAATTTCACGCGGGTCTGTGACTTTTTCAACATGAAATGAAGTCCCATATTTCTTACAACCAAGTGGCAAATGGTCACTTACTGGATTTTTTATCACCTATTTGAATGAAATATTTATACTTATGTTAGCCTGCAAAGATTTCAATCATCAAGTTATGTACAGTGAAATATAAAATTTAGAAATAATATTATTATTAAAGTGCATATAATTATATTTAAATATATTACATAAAAATGAACAATATTGAAGACTCAATGCTTACTTTTAATAGTTTTTGAGGCCCGTCTGCTGCATGTATACTGTACTTGTGTAATAACTGTACTGTAAAAGAAAATGCAACCATATCAAATAAATACCTTGTAGAAAATATTTCAGTGTAAGGGACAAGTGTCACTGTGTGTATGTCATTAATTAATTAATTCATTTCTTTACTTAAATCCTTCTTACCCATCAGACCACAGAATCTGTCAAATGTCCGGGGAATTCTTGTCTGGGGATTTATTTCTATGAGGACATTTTTCTCTGTGTGAACATACACCTGTAGAAGTCCTGCTCTGTTCAGTGGACTGTCCATCAACATCAACAAACACTGGAAATAGGGAAAAAAATATCTAATACAATTCATTACACAAAAAAAATATTACATGATCAGATATAAGTATCTGAACCTAAACACAGGACTAATCTCAATAAAATAAAATTCTACTGATAACTAAACAAGTGTAACTTGCTTATAATATGTATCGTGTATCTTGTATTATTATAAAATGTAATATTATCTTTACCTGATGGGTTATATCTGGCCGACAGAGAGAAATATCTCGTTTGAACTTCTTTGCCAAACCTTTGTGTTTGTCACAGTTTAGCAATTCAAACTGCTTCCCAACCTGAAAAATGGGGATTTATAACTATTCTAACAAAAAGATCTTTTAAAACACATTAAAATAGGTTTTAAAAATTGTGTTAACCAAGTTTTAGAGATAATTCGAACTGTTATCATCTATTTTCGAACGTGTTGATAAAACACTGTTTACTACAAGTAAAATGGGAAAAGTCATACCTTAACTGACTCTAAAGAAGCCCTTTCAAGAACAACTATCAATCGCTTCTCGTTGCTTTGTTTCGAAACACTTTTAATGACTTTGTTTTCATTTTTCTCGTGGTTCATGGGCGCCGCCATTTTGAACTTTAAAATAGCTCGTACTTAAAATACTCGCCACTTCAATGAGAAATCATGTATTAAAGGTTTTATAACTTTTTCAGTGACCATGTTTAAAACAGATTCTTTTCCTATCGTTGTCGAAATAGTAGAAGAGGACTGGTTTTAATCAGGTGTAAAGGAAAGGAGAAAATGACATGTAATACTTGACCAGGAATCGAACGGTCCAGTCATGCAGGTGCTCTACCAACTTGGCAACTGAGCTATCCACGACTCAAACCATTACATTCCTCCCTCCTTAAATGGTCGTCACCCTGGAAGACACAATTTACCTAAGTTATTATTACCACCAGGCAGGAATTTCACCAGGGGTGGTCAACGGCACCAAATCTGTAACAGGAAAAGAGAAGACTCCAACACCAAACTTATTTAAGCATGGTCTTCAACACTTAACTTAACTATAATCTCAAACACTTAACTTATCATATATGTAGTCTCCAAAAGCAAACTTAAAAATGATCTCCCAAACCTAACTTAACCAAAGTCTCCAACATGAAACTTTACCAAAGTCTCCAATAGGAATTCGGAACCTTACCGAAGTCCCCAACACCAAATTTCAGACAAACGTAGCCTAATATATTCTGTTTCAGGGTTTGTGCCGCCTTAAAGTCATGTCCTCCTATATTCCATATATCGTGATAAGAAATAAAGAGATCATCCGTGGGTATCCAAAGATTCCTATGTTATGTATTCAAATACCTGTATTGTTTGTAGGGATCTTATTGCCACCCCTCCTACCAGATTAGGATTTTCGAGTAATTTCCTTTCGTTTCTCCCTTTCAAAGATATTTTTAGGAAAGTTGTTTATCTCCGCCCCTCCAAATACAAATTAACAGAAATTGTTTATTCATTACAAAAATAACCTACCACTCAAAAATCGCAGAAGTCACTTTAAAAAAAAAACGAACAAAAAAAAACTGCATAAATTTATTTGCTTTATTATTCAGTATTTATTTGTAAAAACTAGAGAAATCACTTCAATATACATGCATGTGTGTATAAATTATTTTTTCCCATGCATAATATACATGTATGTGTAGATAGATTTATTATTTTTTCTCTTCATATTTTTGAATAAGAATATTATCACAATTTTCTATAAAAACTACAAAACAAAGATAAAAAAAAAACAAATTCATAATTCTAACGTTAGAAATAATCACAATGACCATAGAATGACACGATGCTTTTTGTCGCTGGAGCTCTCTATACGAAATGATGATAAACGATATCTCATAATGATCGAGGCCTTGTATGAATAAAGACACATTTCGGTGTTACATGTTTACAACGTATCATGTTTTAGGAGAATATACCGGTACGACCCTGCGCTGGGCTGGTACGATGTTGCAATGGGTTGTCCATTCATACCGGTGCCATGCATGTGCCCTGTCTCCCCTTAATTTGACAAACTTATTTAATGTTTATACTTGTAATATGTTGCATAAATGTTTATATATAAAAAAAAATATTACAAAGAGCAAAAGCTCTATTTAGGGCTTTTTTGGCCCCGTGAATTTCTGAAAAATCAAAACTGCCCTGTTTTGGTTGAAAATGCAGTATTTATCACTTGGACTGTTTATGACCATGTATCTATTGAGCATGACGTAATTTTCAATCTAGTCAATGCATTATGATGTCATAAAATGCGTCATTTTCCCATATCCTGTAACTTCCTTTAAAAAAAGCCTTAAGTTGAAGTATTTTTTCAGTATTTCATATAGAGCACAACCTCTGATCCAAAATATGCCATTACATTATGAAAGATCTGTTTCTGAAGAATAAAAAATGTGTTTTAATTTTTGGATCGTAGGCTGTGCTCATATTTTAATCCTTTGCTGAAGGTACCTAGTCAAATACGTGTTTTCTGCAATATTCAAGAACATTGCATTTTCTCAAAGCTTGCTCTCCACTCTGATTCTCCAAAAGAAATATTCCTATAGGAAATGATGCACTAAGTCTCTACTAACTTTATTTTGATATATGAGATGGGAAAGAGGATGATAGTTTATCAATTGATATAAGGACAGGGCCATTTTATGCATAAAGTGAACCTAGCTCTTTACTTATCTTTTTCACATTACCACCATCTCCAAGTTACATTGAATCAGGAGACATTACATCGTCGCAAACAACGGTCAAAATGAACGTAGCTGATAGAAAAATATTGTCATTGGCTGAACATGATGTCACAGCACACAGGCGTAAATATTCAAGATTACGACCATCTATGTGATCAAGCAGCCACGGGTTGGAAATAGCTCTGAGTGGACTCCGAACCGTGGATTGTGACGATTGGAAAATTAAAAAGAAGGTGTCTGGAGTTCTGCCCCTTATGTACAGCGTCTTTCATGGGGCGCAACCTTTGAGCAATTGGTAAGACAAATAGGAGATGGATCCAAAAAAAATTTCTTGACAAAAATATATTAAATTTATTATATCAATTTGTTTCACAAATAACTTAATATATTAAAATACACACATATTCATGACACAATAAAATCATTGTAAAAAAAAAAAGAAGAGCTTTCATACTTAACAATTTTGATTATCTTATCTGTTAAAGAATCAAGGAAAACTTTATTCTGATATCATCAGCACTATGGCAATATAGCAGTGATCAATTTCTATGCAATAACACCGGTCAAGACAGCGATAAGCGTGAAGAAAAAAAGAAAGATAGATATGTACTGAAGCATCATCGGGTACCCAAGGGCGAACTTGTCATTATTTACGTGTACCCAAAAGACGAAATCCGTGGATATCTGACGATGCTGCTGTAAAGGCAAATTTAAATAAAGTCTCCAGAGAACACGTAAAAAAGTGACATAAAAACTAAGCACTAATCACTCTCCAAGACCGAGGTCCCGCAGTAGGTGCTGGCTTTAAAAAGATCCCTTAATGCTCAACCGCCGTAAGTGCAGAGTATAGGAAAAAATTGCAGCTCTCCACCGGCATCTCCATATCATATGAGTGAAAAATTCTCGAGAGGAACATTAAACAACATAGAAACTCTCATCTATGGAATCTGGATAGAGCCATAAAGTTCACCAACGCATCATCACACCATCGAGGCTTTGGTCGATAATATACAATGATCCGATGACGATGAAGCGATGGTGTGATGACACGATGACGATAATGCTATAAAGCGACAATGCGATGACGATGAAACAATGAAGGGAAAGTGCTTAAATGCGATAGGAATGATATGATGGTGATGAAGCAATGTTCACTATCGCTCCACTGAGTTATGGCTTCATCGCCATCGCACCACAATCACGCTTCATCGTTATCGCGCCATGTTACTATTGAGCATCAACCTGTCAGTCGATGATGCAATAGTGAACTTCCTTTCTATATTCCATATAAAGGGACGTACTACAGCTTGTGTAGCCCGCCCTTTGGTGGCAGTTTAATGCTAGGTATTTTCATTTACCTCGTAAACTTTGAATATTATGTACGCTGGGGCCAGTAACAGCGACACTGCATATATAATGCCCAGCATTTTGTTCTCCCATCGAACCTAAATAAAAAGTAGATCTACGTAAATTAGCACAACGAACTTCATTTTGTTTTCAAACAAATTCAGCGTCATCAACTGGTAGTATTTTGCTTACGCTGAGGTAACCCAGAGCAAAACACGCGATGGTGAGCGGAACTCCCACGGATATGATGACGATGTCCTCCGTGTCTACTTTAGTCCCGGACTGAAGAATTAACAGCACCATCGTCACCTATAACAAGTAATATCTAAATGACAGGGCTTAGAGATATAAACAGGTAATGCGGGGCTTGAAAGTCACAATAGCTAGCTCCAGCAATTTGAAAAAAAAAACGTGCAAAGGAGAAAATGAAGTATAATACCGATATGAACATACTAGTAATTATAACATAAAAATGTCTGTGAGATCAAACCTTATACACAAAGTAAATTCTGATTTTAAATTAAAATTAATTACTTGAACTATTGAATGCAATCATTGCAGTGTCTTTACAAGACGTAATAATTTCTTGTCATCTTACATTTAGTTGTAGATCGAACTTCTGCAAACCCAGGAACAAGAAGAGGTTTTTACAGAATCCTTGTAGAGTGGAATCAGCACCAACCATCCGGAAAATCAGCCGCCCAGAATCGTGGTACTCTTTGGCGATAATAAACCCCATCACAACGATGACAGGACTCAGAAGACATACGAGCACCAATCGAGCCTACAATGGTCAGCAGGTCAGATCTCTCATCTTCATTATAATTCATTCCATTTCTAAATTTTCTCAAATCTCATAAGGTTATAAGTATATGATAGGCTTACTATAATTAATTTTTTCTTTTCTTTCAGAAAATTGTCAACTTCGAATAGATTTGTACGTATTCAGAATTTATTGTTCTCCCTTCAGAAATTTACTTTCATTTGTAGAGGTGTATATGTTTGAAGTTTTGTCTGTTTTCAATCAAAGAGGAACAGATACTTTTATTTTATTGGGCTGAAATATTGCCGACTCAGCGTAAAATAATAAAAATCTATCATCTTGTGCATACTGTTCGTCATACACCATGTTGGTAATTTATCACCCGAGTTAGGGAGAATTTTTTCAGCTTTGCTAGTGGTAACTAAATTCACGGCAGAGAAAAAATTAAAATCGATCTGAAAAACAATTATGTACAAAAAAATTTTGAGATGATACCCCTCCCCTACGACGGCGTATTCGTGCCATTTTAACAATATAGAAATCTTTTTTTAAAATCGTTTGTACGATTTAATAAATCGTTTGTACGATTTAATAAATCGTTTGTACGATTTAATAAATCGTTTGTACAGTTTAATAAATCGTTTGTACAATTTAGTAAATCGTTTGTACGATTTAATAAATTGTTTGTACAATTTAGTAAATCGTTTGTACAATTTAATAGATCGTTTATACAATTTGCTTGTTAAATCGTTTGTACAATTTATTAAATCGTACTAACGATTTAATAAATCGTACAAACGATTTACTAAATCGTACAAACGATTTATTAAATTGTACAAACGATCTATTAAATCGTACAAACGATTTAATAAATCGTACAAACGATTTAATAAATCGTACAAACGATTTACTAAATTGTACAAACGATTTATTAATTTAAATTGTACAAACGATTTATTAAATCGTACAAACGATTTACTAAATTGTACAAACGATTTATTAAATCGTACAAACGATTTATTAAATCGTACAAACGATTTAAATAATCGTACAAACGATTTAATAAATCGTACAAACGATTTAATAAATCGTACAAACGATTTAAAAAAAAATTCTACATTGTTAAAATGGCACGAATACGCCGTCGTACTCCCCTGACCCTTCTGAGTGAAAATTCAAAGTATTGATCTAGATATGTAAAGATCTGGACCAAAGGGGTAGGGTTGGGATAGGTTAATGTCTTCTTTCATTTCAAACCAGATTCAATATAAGTGTCGTTTGATAAACATCGTTTGGTTTTCGGACTAACTTCCAAACATGCGCTTTGTAAAAAAAAAATGTTTCTAACTACATTTGTCAAAATACTTACAATTTTGACATCCTTTTTGGGACCCAGAATAAAATTAACGATGACATAAATCGTAACAGCGATGGTCGCTAGCACCATAACGATGATCTCATAGGGTCGCTCCGCAAGGAGGCCGTGAAAAACGTAATACACACAAAAAACTGAAATAACAAATATTTCATTTATTAATAATATTTATTCACTTCTGATGTCAAATAAATCGCGCATCACAGACTTCGAATGACACACCTTATACATGTTAATACAGAGGTAAAAAAGAATATTCAACATAAGGCCATCCTTAAAAAAAATGTTTGTTTGGAATTGCTTCCTGGTGAGTTTCAAACGCAGGAGGGAGGGAGGGAAATTACTTTTTTTTCCTAATTTAAAATAAATTTAAATTCTTAATAAAAATATCAATAAACATTATAAAAACACTTTTACCATCAACAAAGATCCCTGATTTTGCACAGTTCTGACACTGCATAAGTGTTTGTGTTGTGCTTATTATAACAGGTCAAGAATTGATTCTAAAAAAAAAATTCTTACTTTTGCTAAATATGATTTTTTCAGGAGGGGGCATTTTAATGAGGTGGGAGGCAATTCCAAATTAAACAAACAATAATCTTATTTTGGCTTAATCAAATTGAAGGAAGAAAATACATTAAAATAAGATTTTGTTTGGTAAATATTTTGATATATGAAGAATATTCAACTACTGTCATCTCTGTGTACCAGCATTAATAATGATGACGAGAGCAAATGTGAAGTCTGGATTCCCATTACTGGTGGTGGCTAATCGTTGAATGGCCAGGCCTATGGCACCCAATGAACTGAGTATTGATATCACAGCAAACGCTATTTCCTTCTTCTCCAAATCTTTCAGGGGTCTTTTCTGCTCATAGAAAATAGGAACGGCTGGTTATATCATTTCTTAGGGGAAAGCAAAATAATAGCATTAAATGCTAGACATATGCTTATATCTGTAAACTGTCATAACTTCTTTTCTTCTCAGTTCTAGGTATAAGTGATATTTGTCACAATAAGCTGAATAATAAGCAATTCAAAGTTTTATGTAACAAGTGGCACTGTTAAAAGTAGAATTATTAAAATTCAAAATACATTTAATTATTAATTCTGGAAAATGGGGGGAGTGGTGTGATGTGGGAGTGGTGGAGAATACCAAAAGGAAAACCTGAAAATGACACTACTTTCACATATACACCTTATGAATAAAAGTGACATTTAACAACAGGAAAATATAATATTTATCTGAAAATGTACTTATCAAAGAAAATTATGCATACCGCTTTCCCTTGGTTATATTATATCATAATCATAAGTGACCATTAAACAGTGTCAGCTTCATACTGATAAAATTAAAACAACACTAAGGCAACAGATACGTGTAACACAACATATAAATTGTATCCAGGCCACCTATTCTACATAAAACATGTGGTACACTTGAAATTAAATATTTGTACATTGATCAAATTTCAAAATTGATTTTTTTCTCTCACTTCCCTGTGTGCAAGTACAAGATATTACTTAAAATCAGGATATATTTATTTGACATTGATTTTGTTCATTATTCTGTATGGTATTAAAAACAACAGTTACAAGCAAAGGCTAGAAAAAGTGGTAGGAAGTGGCATTTGTAATTTTTGAGTTTGATTGGTACTATTCATTTTTGCCAAATTAATACACTACAATATCAATGTCAAGTCATTTTAAAATGACATTGATGCAATGCTGCACTCACATAATTCAAAATAACTTAATAAAGTTTTTTTGTTGAATATTGTAAAAAAAAACTTTAAAAAAAAAAACAGGATTAAAATAAAATGTTGCAATTATATATAGAAGACAGGGAAGTGTGAAAGGATGTGATACCACAATAGGACCATTGAAAGCAGTTCAGGTTTCACTATTAAAACAAAGGAGAACTGTGTACATCTATATCAAGTGTCACAGAACAGTAGATCTACCAAGTTTACATGTGTGACATTGTGAAAGTTATCTTACAGAAATTGATGCATTCATATTTAATATGATTTCGTGTATATTTCATATTTTTATATGCAGCTCAAAAATAACAACATGTAAATTAAAAGTGTCCTATTAAAAGGTATAATTAATTTATCAAGATATTAAGAACAACATTAAAATACCCTTTTATCACTTTGTTTTTTACCTGCAGTTAAAAACATAGAAACTAGGTCTATACATGTAGACAGCTGGTAATTACGACCGAACTATCAAAATGAATGCTGAACTGTGTACTTGGAAAGCTTTTTTAACACAGATAACGCATACAATTTTACCATCATTGCATGAGCGATCGAGTGAATAACTACTGAGACTAAGAATACGTATATTTTATTTTTAAAACTATCCTACAAAGCCAGAAAATAAACTGACCTAGAGGAAAGTCGAAAGAGAGGAAAGAAATCGAAACGCACCTTGCCTAATGCCCCTTCTTCTAGCTTCGGTGCTGCAGTTATTCCCAGGTCTGCAAACGTAAGGGGTTCATCTCGCGTCTCTTGTTGGTCCATGATTCTGTCTCTAATACCTGAACAACTTCCTCATCATGCAGACATGTTCAAAGTGAAAGTACAATGTTTATTTGCGTCTTTTAAACGCTTGAAACAGCGCATTTTTAACCATAAAAAGAAGCGTTTGACAGACCTATGAATAGTTCAAGGACAGCAGACGAATGAGTTTTGGTCTACACAAGATGTAAGAACTTTTTGATATATTCGTTTAAAAGATTTGTGTCAGTAGTTTTCTACTCGTATGACATTTCTTTATTGCTTATTTTTGAGCTAAGGAAACAATCTGAAACCCTTTGGATTGGAAACCCAAGTTTACAGGATTTGGTGATAATTTTTACGTTGTCGAGATCTAAGTTAGAGAACCAAAATATCAGCGAACCTCGCATTTGGCGAATAATCATAAAAAAGTTAATAAGTTTTTATATAAGCTTTTTTTTCTTTATTCACATTAAAATATAAGGTACATGTAGAAAAGTATATGATTTCCTTATTCACCAGCAGATCAGGAATGTTTCATGAATTAGCTCAGATAAAGAAATGTATCAAAGCTAGTACAGACATTACAAAGGATATTTTATTTTATAAAGATGACCATGAACAGCAATGGTAGATTGCTATCTGTCCTTCAGACCGCTTGTCGCTGTTCACTGCGACACAAAGCAACAACTTCAGCTGCCGTCAAGCCATTCTTCTACCAAGACATTCTGCAGTTTGAAAGCCCTCATGATACCCCATTTAAGAAATTAACAGGTATGGTTTTATGAATATACTTAATGATGCTTATACTTTTAAAGAAAAATTTTGATTTATTTTTCTAAATAATACAGATTTATGATTAACTAATCATAGAAACAATGGGGTCCAATTGAATTTGATTTGATGAATTGTTGGCTCTACTGTAAGAATTTAGCTAATTCTTTGTATAGTAATTTAAGATTGAGCATTGTATGTTAATAGTTGCTTGTATTTTTCTTTAAGTTTTTGAAGTTCACAACTTTTTAAAAATTTACCCTCTATTCAGGTGACTATGTGTCTACATTTGAGGTGAAGGGGAAGAAGTGCCTGAATGTTGAACCAGAGGCTCTAACGCTGATCTCAGAACAGGCAATGATTGATGTGGCACACTTACTAAGACCAGCTCATCTGCAGGTGACCTTGAATTTATTGATATAAAAAATTTCAAAAAAATTATCATTAAATATGTTTAAGTAGGAATAATACAGTCACTGTGGTTTATTGAGAGTTTGTACATTTTCCTCACAGCATTTAAATGATATTTTCTGTCTTTTACAGCAACTCTCCAATATACTGAAGGATCCAGAGGCATCAGAGAATGACCGTTATGTTGCTCTTGAATTTCTGAAAAATGCTAATGTTGCAGCAGGAATGGTGCTCCCTGGCTGTCAGGATACAGGCACGGCTATTATAATGGGTTAGTGTTACAATTCTTCATTTTCTTAATGCATGTACTGAAAATTTTTTTTACATGTTTATGAATGGATAGCAAGAGCTGTGAATAAAATTTTGAGAGGCTATGCTCTAATTTTGGATTAAATAGTAATTATCCCAACACTTGTCACTCCTCCATTAGAATTGTAGTTGCTCTGTCCAGGATTTGATTTCTGTTGATTTCTGTTGATTTTATTTTAGGTAAAAAAGGCCAGTATGTGTGGACAGATGGAAATGATGCTGAGGCTTTATCCAAAGGTGTATACAATACCTACACCAAGAAAAATTTAAGATATTCACAGGTAGAACTCAGATATTGATGTTCTAAATAATCTATTGTTTTCACTTTTTTTGTAGCAGTTATTACTTTTGTTTAATTTATGACATAACTCTAAAAAAGAATAATATTTTTATTCATTTAAGTGAATAATTTTGATGATAAATTTGTGTTTTTTTCCTTTTTAAATAATAAATTGTGTTCTTCATGTTAATTATATCAACTTAATAAACAAATTCTATCAATACATATAATTATAAAATGTTCATTAAAGGTTGCACCACTGGATATGTATAAAGAAGCCAACACAGGTACCAATCTGCCGGCTCAGATAGAAATTTATTCCACGAACAGCAATCAGTATGATTTCCTGTTCATTGCTAAAGGAGGAGGGTCGGCCAATAAAACCTTCTTATATCAGCAAACAAAAGCCCTCCTGAACCCTGAAAAACTGATGAGTTTTGTCAATGAGAAAATAAAGGTAAGAAAGCCGTCTATTCAGATAGAAAGTTTGTGATATGCCAGAGAGAAAAAAAGTATGACCTACCCTACCCCAATTATCTCCAAAAACAGCAGTTTTGTCAAAAAGAAATCATAGCTAATTATTTCTAGTGGGATGGAGTTTTTGTTTGACTAGATTTTGTTTCATTTTGTTTTTATTCTGAATTGTAGACATTAGGTACAGCTGCTTGCCCTCCTTATCATTTGGCCATTGTAATAGGAGGAACTTCAGCTGAATTCAACTTGAAAACTGTGAAACTAGCATCCACCAAATACCTCGATAGCATCTTTAAGTCAGGTTAATAATTCATATTTCTAAGGTAGTAGATTAGATTTCTCTTTTAAACTTGTATGAACTGACTGATACTTGGAAATAATTTACAGGAAATGAACATGGAAGAGGTTTCCGTGACTTGGAGATGGAGAAGAAGATCCATGAATTGACACAGAGGATAGGAATTGGGGCTCAATTTGGTGGTAAATATTTCTGTCATGATGTGAGGGTGGTGCGACTGCCCCGTCATGGAGCCTCCTGTCCAGTAGGGATAGGTGTGTCCTGTTCAGCTGACAGACAGGTGAGATAGCTAATAGCTAAAAGTTAAACAAAATTTACACTTCAGACTGAGAGAACCTATACTTATCTTTATATTTATGCAAGATTTCAATACAAGTATTCCATTTTTAAAGCTTTTAAACTGTTGTTGTATCAATAGCTGAAAATTTCTGTAGGTTTTAGGAAAAATAACAGAAGATGGGGTATTCCTTGAGCAGCTTGAGACTAACCCTTCAAAGTACATGCCAGAGGTTCAGGAGAAAGATCTCACTACAGAGGTGGTTCAGGTCAGGGTCTCAAGTATTTAAAATATTAGAATAAAATTAAATCAATGTTAACAATTTTTAAACTGATGATGATGATCTTTTGTCTTTTCCTTAATTTAATAATGTCTAAAATATATTACTAGATGTACAATGCATAGATAGTGTACATTTTAGAAAAAAATGTTTTTTCAATTTAGTTTTGATACACTTTTGGTCATTTTGATTAAAAGTTGTTATCCATTTCCCACAGGTTAATTTAAATGATGGCATGGATAAGATACTGAAATCACTAGACAAGTATCCAGTGAAGACGAGACTAAGTTTATCTGGTACCTTGATAGTAGCCCGAGATATAGCGCATGCTAAGCTTCAGGAGAGACTGAAAACAGAGGGCTCTCTCCCACAGTACTTCAAGAACCATCCAGTGTACTACGCAGGACCGGCCAAGACACCAGAGGTCAGTTTAGTTAATTGGCTATTTAATACAGCTACAATTACAGCAAAGAAACGTATATCAAATTCACACTAACTGCAAAAAGACTTTCAATCTTTGTTGTTTTAAAATGCATTATGAATTTAGATGCAACATTTTTAAGATTCAAAATTGTTCATCTCTGGCACCTCTTACTGTGCACAGTTATTAGGATGTGAGTTGACCATATTCTTGTGATTCTTTATAAATCTAGGGCCTACCCTCTGGTTCTTTTGGTCCTACAACAGCAGGGAGGATGGACTCGTATGTAGATGAATTCCAGAAAGCAGGGGGAAGCATGGTTATGTTAGCTAAAGGCAACAGGAGTAAACAGGTAAGTTCACATTTCACTTGGAATTGAACAGGCAGATACATGTTTCACACAGAAGTAAATAGAGGAATAGACAGAATACTTTTAAAATGTTTTAAATGTTTCAAAGATAGTTAAATTATCATAGTCTTTATTATATGATTTATACAGGTGACAAAGGCCTGTAAGGATAATGGTGGTTTTTACCTGGGCTCTATAGGAGGACCTGCTGCTATTTTGGCACAAAACTGTATCAAGAAAGTGGAGCAACTGGAGTACCCAGAGTTAGGTATATGTAATAGGGAATATTATCTAGATAACTTCATAGCTCATAATGTTTTTGTTTTAAAAAAAAAAGAGCATTTGTTGAACTTTAAGATTTATATGAAAAATAAGGAATTTATAGACGGATGACTGTTTTTTTTTCATATTAAATAGGAATGGAGGCTGTGTGGCGAGTTGAAGTGGAGAACTTCCCAGCTTTCATTGTAGTAGATAATAAAGGCAATGATTTCTTCAAAGAGTGGTCTGTGGAGTAGTAGTTGTAGATAATAAATGCAACATTTTTTCCCTCGAGGAATGGACAATGGAGTAATTATGATAAGAGAATGCCAGACTGGAAAAGTGACATATATTTAATTAAATGTACTTTACACTCCCCCAGTTCTCAGAGGCTACTGTGTAACCTGCTTTGATAGGGAAGAAAATCATGTATTAATTTTTGCAAAATATCCACATACAAATGCTTGTGATTTAATTTTAATAAATATGTTATTTATTGATTGAATAGTTTTACCTTTTATATTTGATTTGGTCTGAATATATTTTATTATATACTAAAACATACATGGATTGGGCAGTAGGCATATCCTGTGTAAGCCTTCACCACCCTTTTTATGTGTATTTACACGATTTCCAGAAGTTTATATATAAACATCTGGATTAAGATCTAAGAAAAATCTAGATTAGTTTTCTAATTTATTAAAATGAACAATGACAATACAATAATACATTTATAACAGTTATCACAGAATGATCAGAGCTTGGAAAGGATGAGAAAAAATTCCTTTCTCTTGTCAAAAAAAACTTGGATAAAAAACTAAACAACAGACATAGTTACTATTTGATACAATAACAAATTACACTAAAAAGTGTTTACTTTTAATAACTAATATATAAATTTTCAAATACAAGTGTATAGTAACAAAATACCATGCAGCATATACTTTGATATATACATTACAAATTTGCTGATATATGTACATGTATATGAAAATGGACGGAATACTAAATAAGTAACAATAAATTATGTAGGATATCTGAGGTAAATAGTCTTACTAGTACTAGCGAATGTTTACCTGATGTGATGGATTAGGTATAAAAAGATCAACTAATTTGCAAGTAAATATTACTGGATAAACATTCTTAGCAGAATGACTTTACTTTTGTTACATTTTTTCTTGGTCTGAACGTCAGCTACTTTTTATAATCTCGTGAATGGAACTACTAAATGTTTAGACAAGGTCAGCGTTGACTGAGCTTGTTCAAGTATTGTACTGTTTTCCACTGAACGTGTCCACCACGCTCCACTGAGCCAGAACTGGCATCTTCCCTGCCGCGGACACCATGAAACTATCATCGTACAGAAACTCCAGAGCTGTTACGGTAGCGGAGTACAGCTTGGTCCAGCGACAGGCAGGCTAAGATAAAAAAACACAGGTAAACTTTATACAGTATTCCTCATATTTGCTGCAAATTTTGACTCTTATTAGCGAGAAATATTGCCTTTTGAACAAATTCAGTTACGAGCAATGCTTTAGAAAATATAATGTGAACAAAAATTAATAAAGTTTTGACTACCATGTTGGTGGAGGATGGATATTTGAAAACTTTGATTCTGCCTGTGTTGTCTCCTGTGACGATGACCTCGCGGTAATTGGAGCGTGCTACCACAGAAACGTTCTCATCAGGGTCACATGACGTCCAGGGACCTAAAATCAGTGAAAAACCGAGATTTTATGGCGTCCATTTGGGATTTGATCGAGCAGAGAAGGAGGTAGGTAAATCAGAAAGATGGTCATAAATATATAATAAGTCAGATAGTGATTATTGCTTTAGAAGTAGAAAATCTTATTACCCATCAAAGGATGCCCAGCACAACAACTGTACGTTTGCCAGTTACAATCCCGAAGAGCACGCGGTGCCTCTCTTTCCATGCGTTGAATATTCCCTAAATGACAATAAAGCTGTTACTTGTACTCTTCAAGGTTAATCTTTCCAAAAATAATTAAACGGTGGCTGCAAAACACTTACAACATAACAATTCAAAATCTCCATCCACACTCTGTAGGTAGCGACTGTCGGTAGACCAGTCAAGATTTGTTACGAATTTGCCGTGTCCCTATTAATATAACATTTAGTAATCATCAATTTTACCATATACAATCAAAATCATATTGTGTAAATTTGATGAAAATTTAACTTCTGTACAAAGGACATAACGTTACCCTTAGGATGATATTGTTCTTGCGGTAGAGCTGCCCATCATCATGAACGTAAAAGATATGGATGTGTCCATCTTCACAACCAACAGCTAGCATTGCGTTGTCTGGGTAATAAAGCGAGACAGTTTTCAGATATTTACATATAGATTTATTAAATAATCCTACATAACAATGATTATTTGTTAATGCTTACCAGGCGAGAACCTCATGGTATTGATCTGGGATTTTCCTACTTGTACGGTAATGATGTGCATCCCATTCTTGGCGTTCAAGACGAAGAATCTTCCGGCCACGGAACCCACGGCGACAAACATACCACGACTGTCCACTGCCAGAGCCGAGGACGGCTTCTACATGATAGGAAAGACAAATTCCAAACAATAATCAACAAAATCAGATCTTAATATATAAAATGCGTTTGAGAAAAAAAACCCCGAAGATATGTTAAATACAAGTGATCAGTTTGATTACCTCCATCTGAGAGCGCCAGATAACGCGATGTTTGACGGCGGACCATTTGAAGACGAACTGATCGTGAGCGGTGGTGATAAAGGTGGACTCTCCTGGTACTGCTGCTATCGCCCAAATATCTTTACAGTGACCCTAATTGAAATATACTCAAGACATAAAACACAAGATTAAAAAGGAATATGTAAGGCTTCAAACTGCCGTTTACACTTAAAATTCAAAGTAAGTGATGTCTCTGAATTTAAAGAAACAAAAGGCACTATTTTGAATGTTTACCTGAACGATAAAACGGAATTTTACAGGTAGAGACCCTGCTAGAATACATGATTTGGATGTTCCTACAAAAATCTGTCCGTCTGCTCCAGAGCCTCGTTGTGGAATAATTGTTCTGACGTTACCGGCGATTTCAGGAATCTAGAAAGTATGTAAATTTTAGATAAATTTATTTCATGTAGATGAACCATTACTTCCTTACTTTTTCAATATATATGTGAATGTTTTAGCTTTTTTTCTCTACCTTTCATGATTATTTTTACCTCTCTTTTGGATATTTTTCTGTAGTTGTTGATGCTGTCCCATGACTTGATAAAAGTTCCTCCCCCGGAGAGAAGAGTATTGTCGCCCATCATACAGAGTGCATTTACTGGCTTCTGAAAAAAAGTAAAGAAGCGGTGTAAGTAGAAAACAGTTTGGTTACTAATTGAGAAATGAGTAAATCTGTTAAATATTTTACCAGGTGAGCTGCTTTCATTCCAGCAGAGACGTCCATGTTGACTCTAAACACAAATTCGGAGTCTTTGGTCCATACCATTATGGAACCATTCGAGTCCCCCGTGATGACGTCACCAGACGAAGAAAAAGCATGTGATGTTACCATTGAGGGCTGAGTTCCTTCCTAATTTCCAACAAAAAGTAAGAACTTTAATTTCATTATCAATTAAATCAAAAATTAAGATACTCAAAATAGAAATGTTAATATCTATAGATTGGTATTTTGTTTTATACTGTATGCCTAACTTTGTTAACCAATAAGGCTAGTAGTATATCTTGGTACATTTGCACTGCTATTTTACTAGTGAAGAAAACAGCTTCCTTTTCAGAATAATCAATAATTGTCAGTTGATGATGATGATGCAAAATATTATAAAGAGTTTTGAATATTTTATCACCTCAAAAACGCCGCTAAGTTTGTCCCTGTAGAGTTTTCCGTCTTGTATACCGACGGGGTCCCAAAAGAGACGCCAGAAAAACAAATGATCCGCCCCATATGTTATTAACAATGTGTCGTCATACTTGTAGAAGCAGCAGCAGTTGACAGACTTTGTTGTTGTCTTCAAAGAGATATTTAACAATGTCGATATAGCGGAAATGATATTAGATATTTTATTTTACATTGAAATAAAAGTGTCAGACTATAGATAAAAATGTCATCCTCATTGTAAAGAATTTAACAAATATTAAAATTCCAGTTACTACAATATATCGTCATGCTTGAAACACAACATAATTATTCTTATTGAAAAGTGTCATCAGTCGGTGATAGGTGATTAAAAAATAATTCAGCTTAAAAACAAATATAATGAAATGTTTTAGAATTTAGTGATCCAGAATACGGATGTGCTGACAAAGAATTAAGATAATTTAAGTATTAAATATGCATTTCATGAGGTGCTGTTAGTTGCTTTGGGGGGAAAAAAAACAAAGGAAAGAACTATATGCGGTATTAACCAACATTTGCCCCCCAAAATCAAACTTTGATGGAGTAATATTTAATTAAGTCCTTAAACAGGGGAGTATATGCTGACTTCAAAGCACTGAATATTTTCATAAGTAATGACGTCATATGTACGTAATGACGTCACAAATATGACGTAAATTTCAGTTTTTTATGAATTTTGCAGAAAAATGTACATATTTCGTCGATATTTTAAATAAAAGTCAC
>PRKT01000002.1:553421-579262 GCA_003671525.1 Saccostrea glomerata | reverse complement strand
TAATTGCAAATTTTGAAAATAAAGTAAAAACAATCATTTCAAAAATTGATTCAAACAGAACAAAAAATAATGAAATTATCAAGATCTTCCGTGATTTAGTTAAATACTGACTTGTAACAAAAAGACTTAATGCCACTCACCGTTGTTTTCGCGATCATCTTCTCTTTCTCCCAGTCCCAGATACTGAGGACGTGCTTATCACTCGAGTCTGACACACACATAAACCCGCCCCTACTCTGAAAGGTCAACAGTACCAACTATTAGTACTAATACTAATAAAGATACTGAGGACGTGTTTATCACTGGAGTCTGACACACACATAAACCCACCTCTACTCTGAAACGTCAACAGTACTAACAATAAGTACTAATACAGATACTGAGGACGTGTTTATCACTGGAGTCTGACACACACATAAACCCACCTCTACTCTGAAAGGTCAACAGTACTAACAATTAGTACTAATACAGATACTGAGGACGTGTTTATCACTCGAGTCTGACAGTCACATAAACCCTCCTCTACTCTGAAACGTCAACAGTACTAACGATTAGTACTTTTCCAAATACTGAGGAATTGTTTATCACTCGAGTCTGACACACACATAAACCCACATCTACTCTGAAAGGTCAACAGTACTAACAAATAGTACTAATACAGATACTGAGGACGTGTTTATCACTAGAGTCTGACACACACATAAACCCTCCTCTACTCTGAAAGGTCAACAGTACTAACAATTAGTACTTATACAGATACTGAGGACCTGTTTATCACTCGAGTCTGACAAACACATAAACCCAACTCTTTTCTGAAAGGTCAACAGTACTAACAATAAGTACTTATACAGATACTGAGGACGTGTTTATCACTCGAGTCTGACACACACAAAAACCAATTTCTACTCTGAAAGGTCAACAGTACTAACAATTAGTACTTATACAGATACTGAGGACGTGTTTATCACTCGAGTCTGACACACACAAAAACCAATTTCTACTCTGAAATGTCAACAGTACTAACAATAAGTAGTTGTACAGATACTGAGGACGTGTTTATCACTAGAATCTGACACACACATAAACCCACCTCTACTCTGAAAGGTCAACAGTACTAACAAGAAGTACTAATACAGATACTGAGAACATGTTTTTCACTCGAGTCTGACACACACATAAACCAACCTCTTCACTGAAAGGTCAACAATAATACCAATAAGTACTAATAATACTAATAATATAGAAACTGAGGACGTGTTTATCACTCGAGTCTGACACACACATAAACCCGCCCCTACTCTGAAAGGTCAACAGTACTACTAATCAGTACTTATAATACTAATAATAAAGATACTGAGGACGTGTTTATCACTAGAATCTGACACACGCATAAACCCGCCTCTACTCTGAAATGTCAACAGTACTACTAATCAGTACTCATAATACTAATAATAAAGATACTGAGGACGTGTTTATCACTAGAATCTGACATACACATAAACCGTCTCTACTCTGAAAAGTCAACAGTACTAACAATAACTACTAATACAGATACTGAGAACATGTTTTTCACTCGAGTCTGACACACACATAAACCCGCCTCTACTCTGAAAGGTCAGCAGTACTAACAATTAGTACTAATACAGATACTGAGGACGTGTTTATCACTCGCGTCTGACAAACAAAAACCAATCTCTACTCTTAAAGGTCAACAGTAATACCAATTAGAACTAATAAAGATACTGAGGACGTGTTTATCACTCGCGTCTGACTCACACATAAACCCACCTCTAGTCTGAAAGGTCAACAGTACTAACAATTAGTACTAATACAGATACTGAGAACATGTTTTTCACTCGAGTCTGACACACACATAAACCCATCTCTAGTCTGAAAGGTCAACAGTACTAACAATTAGTACTAATACAGATACTGAGAACATGTTTTTCACTCGAGTCTGACACACACATTAACCCATCTCTACTCTGAAAGGTCAACAGTACTAACAATTAGTACTAATACAGATACTGAGGACGTGTTTATCACTCGAGTCTGACACACAAATAAACCCATCTCTACTCTGAAAGGTCAACAGTACTAACAATAAGTACTAATAATACTAATAATATAGATACTGAGGACGTGTTTATCACTCGAGTCTGACACACACATAAATCCACCTCTACTCTGAAAGGTCAACAGTACTAACAATTAGTACTAATACTAATACAGATACTGAGGACGTGTTTATTACTAGAGTCTGACAAACACATTAACCCAACTCTATTCTGAAAGGTCAACAGTACTAACAATAAGTACTAATTATACTAATAATATAGATACTGAGAACATGTTTTTCACAAGAGTCTTATACACACATGAACCCGCCCCTACTCTGAAATGTTAACACTACTAACAATAAGTACTAATACTATTACAGTAAATGAGAACGTGCTTATCACACATTAGCCCTCCTCTACTCTGAAAGGTCAATAGTTCTACCAATTGGTACTAATACTAATCGAGATACTAAGGACGTGCTTATCACTAGAGTCTGACACACTTATAAACCCATATAACTCTGAAAAATCAACAGTACTACTAATTAGTACTTATATCTATACAGTTACTGAGGACGTGCTTATCACACATTATCCCGCCTCTACTCTAAACAGGTCAACAGTACTACCAATTAGTACTAATACTAATACAGATACTAATACTAATACAGTTACTGAGGACTTGAGTCTGACACACGCATAAACCATCCCATACTCCGAAAGGTCAACGATACTAACAATTAGCACTTATACTAATGCAGATATTAATACAGATACTGAGGACGTGCTTATCACTAGAATCTGACACACACATAAACCCGCATCTACTCTGAAAGGACAACAGTGCTTACAATTAGAACTAATACAGTTACTAAGAACGTGTTTATCACTAGAGTCTGACAAACACATAAACCAGCATCTACTCTAAAAGGACAGAAGTACTACCAATTAGAACTCATACAGTTACTGAGAAGATGTTTATCACCAGAGTCTGACACACACATAAACTCTACTCTGAAAGGTCAACAGTAGTACCAATCAGTAAAAAAGTCTTTATAATAACTAGGATGCAAGACATTCCAAGTAATTCTTCGAGAAATTGGTCACTCTATCTGAAAGTCGGCACTGTGTGTGTCATTTCTCATAAACTGCTTTTGAGCTGTTTTTTCTTGATTCAAAAGATAAATGAAACTTCATTTCAATTCAAAATAATGCATCAGACAAAGGCAATCAAAGATGTAGTGTTTGCTAATTTGGTTTGTTTTCAGAAGCTTTTTACACATATCTCAACACAATGACAAACATTGCCTCTTCCTGGTTTTGTATCGGTGCTTCTAATTTTAAATATATTTTGTTTGATTTTGTCATGGAGTGCATATCAATTCATTTTTTTGCCTTATTAATTACTAGTATTTTAATCAATATTCCTTGGAATTATCTTAATTCATAGTTCGTGGGTGACCTAAAATGCAATTTCATGATTTGTGTACTGGTACTTTAATCTTTGTATATTTGACACAGTTTCGTGCGTGAGTTATAAATTCGTCGGTTTGGGTGTTCCAAAATATCTGCGAATTTTGATCCCCTCGAATTATAATGTTTGAAATAAATAATTCTTATCATCAATATTCTTAAAAACCAATGATGGCTTTAAAACATGCCGTAAAATTAATGTTGAAAATACAAAATGTACTTAAAAACGGTACTTGCATTGTTATTACCTGTTCTGAAAATCCAATGGAAGCAATTCCATGGGTAAAAAAACTTATTCCAATCACATGATGCGTGGTCAATTTTTCTCCATCCCAGATGCGGACGTGGGCCTACGTAATAGATAAGTAAAAAGTACAAAAATATATTAATAAATGGGGAAAAAGAAAATAATTACTTCTGATGGTTAATCAAACCTTGATTTATCATACTGTATATATGTACTGGTTGTGGGATCAAATTTTGTGACTTTTTTTGTTATCTCGATCTTCGAAATGAAATTTTCATCAAAGTTTGGTGCCTCAGTTTGATTTATGATGAACCTCTTCTACCTCCCCCAATTTTTGTCCTGTTCTCTTGTTTCTTAAGCTAGTTCATGAAATTTTATGATATAATCTTCATTTTTGTTTTATAAAGTTCAAAGAAAAATGTCACAGCAAGGCTTATTCCAGAAAATTGCTCCTTTCTTTGTATAGTATTTATACAATATAATACGTTCAAACCATATGCTTCTTTCTTTTAAATGCTGTCTCAAGCTTAGTCCTTGTCCACCTTGATATTTTGAGCTTGAAACCAACTTTTATTAATAAGCCCAACGAGACAACTAATGATATGTTTAATTAATTCAATTGATGAAACATTTTAGGTGTTGGCGTTCAATAACACGTGTTTTTTTTACTGCCTACTAGATTGATGAGGAGGGATGTAATATCAGCTCGGATGTGACACTTCCGGATTATCATACTACGTATCTTGTTTATTTGATACAGTCTCGTTAAATTATATTGATTGCTTATCAAATATTGATCTATCAATATCATTCTCAATAAGGCTGCTAATTAGGGTAATAAACTAGCCTTCCATTATGTCATAAAAGTAAAATTTGAATTTGGATGAAAGGTGATGCAGTTTAAGTGTCCTTTGAGGAATATTACCACAATTGACTTTCCCTTTGCTCGTTGAGATGTATCATACCGGTCATACACTTTAATGCAATATTCAGAGGATTTTAATCTCCAGAAACGTCAACGACCAAATTCATAAGCACAGTTCGTGTTCTTTCGCAATTTCGATTTTAGACTAAAGCGATCAAGAAATCTATTTTAAAAAATATCTTCTTGGCAAAAAGAAACCTATTTTAAGTGTGCTTCATCATGTTTGTACAAGGTACTAGTAGTTCCTGACCAGGTTTATAAAATTGTGTTCAAGGTGTATGGCACATTTCTGTAGAGGCAAATGAGGTTATATTGTAGGTTATGAGGCAATAAAAAAGACTGTCCTTAACAAATAAACTGTAGCTACTTACCGGGTTTTCTTTTCCCGCTATTTGTCCTGAAGCTACCAAGTTCTCTGAAGGATGTAGTTCGAGGCTGCAAATAAGAAATGATGTTCAATCCTTTTCAGTTACATATCAATCGTTTATTTTTACAAGAATACCTTCTATAACAAAAGTCGCACCATGAAATGTCCTCCGTATGACCCAGATAATGCCGTTGGGTGTCGCCCCGTCCGTCACCCCTGTCCTCATTCCGCCGAAAGAAGACCGCTACAGCCGCTACATAATACAGAAGTTCACCCGTCCTATACACCACCAAACTCTTACAACCCTCACGTGCATGGAAACCGTAACTAAGATAAAGGTCAAGGTCAACTTAAATAATAATAATATAGGTTAGTTTTTTTATGATAGTAATCTACATGCACATAAAACTATGTTTTTATGAAGAAATATCGAGATACACGAGGTTATATTAAGGATACATCCATTCCAATTTCAGCTTTTTGTCCGGTCGTTGTCCATCATCGTCAGGGTAGGTAATGGAGGGTGGGAAATATTCTAAAAATGATATCAAAATTTATAATGGCTAAAAAATCAAAATAACATGCTGCAAGTTTCATCAATCAAGCATAAATAGATAATATTTTTGCTGAAAACATTTTCTTAATTAAATTGTGAAAGCATGTTTCTTCTCTATGTTTAATAGCAAAACGTTATTTACAGGTTATTTCACATATCAATGCTAAGAAGAAGTTTGGATTACACATAATATCAGTGCTTAGAAGTATTATTAACCTCTGACTCTGCCCCGTATGGTGAACTTGACGCTGTCGTCCTCCTCGAAATGTCTGGCTGAGATTGGCTCCTGATACCCGTTAACAGGTACCCCATTCAGTATTCCCTCCTGAGGCGAGGGAGAATGCTGCATGCCATATTCATCAATTTCATCCAACTCTGGGTAATTTAATCATGATATATTACAAACTATATTTAAATGATTTATTAACACAGTTTCATGCATGATAATTGAAACTAGAAATGTGGTTGCTTACCATGGTTAATATTTCAAAGCATCACATCTTTTCAGTTATCACTATATCTTTAATTTTTAATGCTGCTTCATAACGCTCGTAATACAATGATTGTATTTTGTTGTTTTTGTTCCCGAAACATTTTTATGGATGTTCTTTATAAATTTTTAGATATTTATGATAAAGCGTGCTGGACAATTTTGCAAATAGGTTTATCTCTGAAGAAGGACTGTGAATGTAGTACTATTTCTTCCACAGAGAGAGAGAGAGAGAGAGAGAGAGAGATTGAGAGAGAGAGAGAGAGAGAGAGAGACTACCTCCATCGTTTGCTTTGTGGAACTTTTTCATTCTACTAGCCACACTCATGGAATCACTTCCTGAGTTGCTGCTGGGAGCAGGGCGTTTAACATTTTCTGGTTTTAGAGGTTCTAATTCTGGTCCACAGGCAATAAAATTATCCTGGTTTTTAAACTCGTTGAATAATTGGCTGAAACTCTCAACCTGTGAAAATAGTAAATATTTCACGTTTCACTCATCTTATGAACTGCACAGATATTAGAAGTGATAGAAATTAATTCTTCAAAACTACTTCGCCAAATTATTAGTATAAAATCGTTGTGATTTAAAATACTTTTCTGTCCTTTAAATGATAATTTGTACGATTTTCAAAGTTTTGAATACTCAGGGGGAGAATTAAATATTGATTTCGGGATAGTATACCAACCTTTTTATGAGGTTGTTTTTCAGTATACAAAGCATGTATATCGATATTTGTCATGTCCCCCATGGTGAGCAGTAAATCCTCAAAGTTATGCCTAGTGTTAGGATTGATGTAGAACTTTTCTCTTTTGTCCCTGTACTCATTGTTTATCACGGTGATTACTCGGGGCTTGTTTTTAGGAGCATTTTTCGGTGATTCTGATCTTTTGAATAATTCGACTTCACTTTTTCGAACACGACTTGCTGAGGGTTTTCGATTGTTCCAAAAATGCTCTCTAGATTGACCATATGGGATGTCAAGGGCAGGCTTTTTAACTGAGGACACAATGTAAGACCTCCCTTGCTGAAATGTTGTCACACTCTTAATTTCTTTTCCATCTGGTAATGAAAACACGTACCTCACTCCTGACGTTGTTTCAATTCGATCATTCAGATACACAAGAAGTGCCTCAAAGTTCAGGAATTGTTTTGGATTGATACAAACATTTACTCCTTTGAAATCTTTATCACCATTCCTAAAGAAGGTCACTCTCTTTCCTTTTCTGTCAGTTGTTCTATGTACTTCAATCTTTTCGCTGAAATCTGAATTCATTTTGGCCTGTTCATACCTTCCCATCACAAATGGGGGATATTCCCTGTAAGTATCAGTATGTGGCCTTTGTGCTGGGTACACTTCATACTCATCGTCACTGTAAACTGGAATTTCACTCTGAAAGAAAAATGCCAATTGCCAAGTCAGTCACGAGGATAAGATTTCCTTATGCATCTTTGCAATATCTGATGCGCCTTTTGTGTATAGGAATTACTGTATGCATTATGCAGTACAGTATATAGTATACTGTTGGATAAAAGTTTATGTCAGTGACTTGAAATTACTTCTGTTCTTGTAATCTCACTTAGATATTATTTGGAAGTAATTTACACAATCACGCCACACCTGACAAATGTTAACTGAGAAATGGGTATTTTAACTGCTGTGTAAACTGTAGGATTAGTCCATATATCTAACTAATTATGTCATGAAATTAAAATATAGGTGTTTCTACAAGAGAAATAAAGCCTATTCCGGATAAATGATTGTTGTTTTTATTTCCTCAAATAAAAAGTGGGGTTTCTGTGACGAGGCAATTTTTACATCACGAATTTTTTGCGAATGTTGCAATTGAATTAATCACCACGCAAACAGTTTCAAGTAAGGTATTATACTAAAAAAAACAAAGCGATACATTTTGTAACTTCCGCGAAAAACAACACTCAAGGCTTTGTTACATAGAAATCTCCATTTTCTTAAAAATTGAGTTTAACAGTATATAGTAACGGTGTATCCGTCAGTGCCACATAAGGGTACCTACTATCCACATCTAGTTGCACCTCCTAAGCCACTAAAATAAAAATAAGTAAGACTTTCACATAATCTATGTGACATAATGCTACTGAAAACTTTACGTTTAATTTTTTATGAGGTTCCTATCTCTTTTTTGCAACTCATCCTATATACCACAGAATAAAACGTAAGCTACCACTTTCTTATAGCGTAGTACTGTTGTGCATCCCTATTTTACACATCGATTTCAGGAATATTTTTGGTTTCCAAAAACAAAACTTGGACACTTGCATTATACAAGGAGTAGCCATCTCTTATTCGCAACTCCTGCATATTTTAAAATTATATATATCCATAAAAAAAATAGCAGCTGCTTATTTTTTATTTTTTAAATTAACACCATGCATGCAATTTTTGAGCTACATATAGAGTACATAATTTGGGATAACCCTATAGTTTATTCATGTCTTTATTTTGCAGCTCTTAAATAATAAAATATGAAAATAACTAGGATTTCGATTTTTTATTTGTTTTAAGGAAAAAGTATTAGCTGTTGAACTTGGTCATTTATTTTGCAAAATGTGACAATATGCAAGGTTAAACCATTAAGGGCTGAGTCAGAATATAGTAATTCTTGATTAACTTTTCATTGAATGTATTGAGCATATGAATATTTTATTTTCTTTCTTTCTACAATTGAGATGATTTTTTTTCTCTTATTATAACATCTTAAACAGAGATAACTAAACGAGGTTTCTTGGTTTAAACATTTCATTAGACGTATTTCTCCAAACATTGGAAATATCAAGAAACATCCTTTTTACTTGAGTAAAAAACTTTTTAATTACAGCTAATTATAAGAAAGTTGTAAGAAAGAAAAATCTCTTTTACTTATTTCTTATTGCTCATTGAAGAAATATTCTGCAAATTTAAACATAAAATTCTCTAAGATAAAATAATAACTGTTTTGTTAGGTTAGGAATCAATAGATTGTTAAATATACTAATTTTTTTTTATAATGCTTTATTTTGAAGTTTGTTATCAATTTAGATATTTGATGATCGTTGGGTTTTGTCTGACTCGAGATATACGAAGCAGAATGATAACTAGGTAGTGCGTTTCTCTCGCTTTATATCATATTTCGAATGAATGATTATAGAGTCTAAATATTTGTATTTCTTTTGCATTCTTTTAGTGTAAGACTCTTGTGCGAGTTTATCCCAGGTACAGTCATTTGAGAAGTCAGGAGAAAGACGAAAGTATTAAAAGAAGTTCGTTGAATATATTCATTTTTTTTTTACAAGCACTTAGTGTATACTTTTTAATCATTTGATAATAAAGCCTTTCATGTTTCCCACCAAAAGTTTAATTTTAAATTTTTCTTTCTTTTTTTCTTTTCTCATCCTTATTTCTTTTCTCATCTTTTGTCATTTTATACCTGCATTTAATCTAAGCCGAACATTACCTAAAATAAATGATTGAAACATGTAAAATATGCAATGAATTTACTATATTGAGATGCTCATATTTTGTTTTAAATTTATCGAATGATTTGAAACATTAAAGTTCTTCGAATTTTTAATTTTCGACGGTCTTCGGGTCGATATTATATCGAACCAGTTTTAAATTTTTATTTTAAAATTATTATTAAAATATCAGTTTTACAATACTTTTTACTACTCACTTGCGCCTCTTGTTCGTGCACATGATCATCTTTTTGAATTTGGGGAACATTTTTAAGATTCCTTTCGCTCTTGTATCTCCGTGTTATAGTATTTCCTTTAAACATGATTATCCCCGTTCTACATACACCAACTTTATCGGAGAGCGTCACGAAACATTCCCTCATTAAGGACCTTGAAACATTGGCGCTATCACGGAGACTGCTGCCAAGCGTTGTCACTTTAAAGACCGCGAAACTCCGGCGAAGCGGGACTCTGTGGTATTCGTCATCACTACTTCCTTAGCAACCATATTTTTAAAAAGTAAACCCAAATAAGTTTGTATTGTAAAATATGGTTTACTTGGTTGAAAAGTTAACCAATTTTTAATTGTATTTTGTCATGAATTATTAATTTACCTTCTTGTTTTTTTTAGAAATCCTCTTTTACCATTATGTTTTCAACTTTTGTATTTAAAAGAAAAGAACCAATTAAAACAACATTTATAATTCGATAACTTGTCCAAAAAATAATATAAAAAAAATATAGGGGATAAGACAACAAATATTTAAGAAGGTAGATCAAATCGAATTTGAACGAATGAGAAATTTTGCTTTCACAATGTAAGAATCTGAGGTCTTATCAAAATGGTACTAAAAGTCAAGAATACCTTAGTGGTTGTGCCGATACGCGAATTCTTCTTACTTTGCCCTTTCATCTTCATTGTTTTAGTTAGAGACTTCTTCGAGCGCCTCGCTGCCATGTTTGTATGATGAGGCCTAGACATTATCACGCTTAATATCCCTCGATTCTAAGAGCGAAGAATTTGCCATATCTCAATGATATCAAAATTAATTATGCAAAGGTAGACGCTTGGTTTGACTGTTTACTGGATATGATGTTGGGAGACAGTGGCTGGAATACTCTTTTATTTAGCTAAGTTTTCTAAATATTTCATTAACTAGCTGACTTTGTGTTTATACACTGTTGTTCTCTTCTGTCTTAATAAACGTGATGGATGGTAGTGAAGCGACAACTGTATATTTTAAGGTCACTTGAGTAAACTCAGGTGACCTATCGCTATCTGTCTTCGTCGTCCGTCATCCGTCATGTGTCGTGCGTTAACATTTGAACATTTTCAGCATCTTCCCTGCAACCACTCAACCTAGTTCAACCATTTTTGGCATAAAGCATCTATGGGTCAAGGGAAACAAAAATTCTGTAATTCATGGTCCCTGCCCCCCTAGGGCCTGATGGGTGGGTCAAAGGCCACTAAAAGAAGGATATTGAGATAACGAACAGTATTCAATATCAAAGTCAATAAAACAATACAAAATTGGAGCAGAGCAAACACGGACCTCCGAAACATCAATGGTGGGATCAGGTGCCATGGAGGAGTGGGCATTCCTTGCTGACCGGTCACACCAGCCGTGTGCTCCTTGTCATGATCGGGAAATAACGGAAAAATCCGTCGTCAATTAAGTGTATTAAAATGGATTTACAATAAGTATGTAAAAACGTCAGTTAGCATTTGCCTCAATGATAAATTGCATTTGCTGACAAGGTATTGTAGCGACCTTAAAAATAGTGCAATCTTAAAAAATCTTCTTCTTTACTCTTGGACATCAAGCAGGCAAACTGTTGGCATGATTGTAATCAGCTTTGAAAAATTGTGAAATTCATGGCCCCAGGGTCAGGGATTCTAGTGCTAGGTCAAGGCTATATAGATTATATAATGAAAATGCATAACTTCTTTGAAAATCTTCTCTGCTCCTGGTTATTAAATAAACTAGCCAAGAAGATAGATATGATGACCAAGAATGTCTCTTCCAAAATTGTGAATTTCGTGACCCCTGGGGCGAGTTTTATGGTGTTAGGGCGGGCTCTATTGATTATAAAGTGAAAATATTTTTATTCTTTAAAAATCTTCTCCTCTGCTCCTGTGTATTAAATAAATTAACCACGTACATAGTTGTGTTGAATAACGGTGCCTCTTCCAAAGTTTGAAATTTCATGGCCGAAGGGTCAGAGGTTCTGGTGTAAGGGCGAGACTCTATTGATTAAATAGTGAAAATGCAAAAATTCTTCAAATAAATCGCCTCTGCTCCTGGATACTAAACGGATGAACTATGTATATAGTTATGATAAGGAAGGATGCCCCTTCCAAATTTGTGAATTTCATGGCCCCTGTATTAGGGGTTCTAGTGTTAGGTTGGAGCTCTAATGATTACATGTCTATAGTGAAGATGCATGAATTCTTTGAAATTCTTTTTCCTTTTCTTCTGGGTATTATGCCAATGATCTTAGTACATATATATGATGAAGAAAGGCACTTCTTCCAAAATGGTAATTTCAGGGACCCAGGGTCAGGGGGGGAGGGGCATAGTCTGAAAATGCTTTGAAATCTGATTTAAAATTAAATGCAGCAAATTATTTAAATACAAATAGGGCTTTCTGTCAAAGCTACCTTGATTGAATATTCCATCATTAGTTTCTACTAATGATATTTTATATACTGAAAAAAATACAGACTTGTCATCTTTGTTGAATAAAGCTATTTCAAAATTTTTACTCTCAAATGCTTTCAAAAAGTATCATTTGCCGTCAAACAAATTAATGTTTAATGATTTGCCAATACAAAACGAATACAGATAATTGTCGGAGCATACATGTATAACCGGACTTAGCCATATCATAAATATTAACCATTGTTTTTTTTGGAAGAGTGGAAAATGCGAACAACTCTGGTGATGTAGTCAAAGCCAGTTCCGTACCAAATGATATTAAGTTTATGGGTGGATTTCGGATTTTACAGATTAAAATTAAGACCTGATCCTTTTTGCATACTATCCCCTGTGTTGTTTTCTCTGTAAATATGGTTAGTTTGTTGTTAATCTGATATCAAGCGCTTCCGAGAAACATCAATATCAAAATTTGTTAGTTTTTATATATCGTTAGGGGCAGGTCACAGTATAATTAGGATTCATTATAAATCTAAAATGACTGGGACTTAGTCGTTAATTTTACTGTCCACTTACAGAATCTTTCATCCATTGAAGCCACTGTTATTTAAATCTCAGAATAAATTATCTTATGTCCACTTACAGAATCTTTCATCCATTGAAGATACTCTTATTTAAATCTCATAATATAGAGAAACAAAACATTGTTCAAGATTGAGCATGCAGTTATACACATGCTTTATTGGGATTTTTTGGATAAAACTATGGTTTGGACTAATTGACAAATTCCTTTATGGGTGCATTCGCAATGTAAGATACTTATTCGGACAATTTAGCGTGCAGAAAATTTAAAGACCTGCAATACAGTACGTAATTCTAGAAAAATCAATCGTTTATCTCTTATAGTATACAAGATACAAACTGGAACCATTGAAACCGTGTCACTTATGCATAACTAATAGAGCCAAATTAGAGATCAATATGTAATAGAATAAAGAATTACCCCGGTAACTAATTATCTGAGTTACAAGGGCTTGGCTAATTCGCAGAGGATACGGTTTGTAAATTGGGAAGGAATTAAAAACTTTTCTTCTTAAATTGAATTTGAATTGTGCAAGTCTCCTGAATTGTCATTAAATGTCAACTATTCGGCGAGACGTATGACATTAAATTCAATTTTTATAAAATTAATTTTAAAGATATTCTTTATTGAACCGGTAATTTTTTTTAACAAAACACGATTTTAAAAAATAATGATCTTTGATAGGGAAAGCACTGGTATGGTTATGGATGATGATTTCGGTGTAGGAAGTAATTAATTTTCAATGGAATGCCAACATCCATAAGGGAGATATTTCGCTCCCGACGAACATAAAATGAGCACTGCCCATGACTACCAGTAAATAGGAGGTAAACAGATGAGAGGCTGGTCGGATAATCCTCCGAACGCTTCTCATCCATAATTCACAACATTAAAACACCATTCTTTATAAAGTTTGATCAATGAAGTGCTAAAGAAGTCATTAACTTTTCCCTGTTCATTTTGTCGATGAGACAGTATGGTGTTTAGGTACAGTAACTCACAAACGTTTATTTTGTCATATAATTGTCCTATAATTTAATTGAAAACTATAAAATCAAGAACGGTGTGCTGGAGTTTAATTTCTCAAAATGTGAAAGCTAAAAACAAAAAACTCACGTCGCCCGGAGTCATTTCGCTGTCATTTTGTGAACCGGTTGACGTCGACTGAGTAAAAGGTTTCTCCTCACTAGAATTCTTTCTCAGGAGTGATAAACTCTTTGGAGTGAATTCACCATTACAATATTCTTCGTATTCAGGAATGACATGTTCCGTGAGAGAAATATCAGAAATATCACTACGTTTTATATTGTTTTCTCTAATTAATTTTCCACTATTTGTGTTCAATTCCTCAAAAATATTGTCCGCAGTAAAGCGCCTGAGATCTATTTGTTTTGATGATTTTGAGTGAGTTAGAGATCGAGAGGATCGTCTCTTATGAACACTATCTTGATTTCCACTTTCTCTGCTGCTTTCTTCGAGTCTTTGCAGTGATGCAGTATCTGCCATGCTATATCTCCGACTGTCGATCGACCAGTTAGCGGTGGACATCTTTCTGGACAGTCGGCGACTGTTTCGACGACTTCCAACATTTGATCCTGACTGTGGCGCTGGCGTGTTCATTGTGCTACATACAGTAATTAATCCAACTGTTTCCGTCTTCTCGTTAAACAGAATTTTTCTCCATTTTATATATTCTTAGTGAAAACAAAAAAGTCTTCATCTTAAGGAGCGGTTTTTGGTCAGAATTTGGTAATTTTCGTGTTTTGTAATGGACCCCTTTATATTGTAACGTAAGAGACCGCCGTGTAACTCCTTCTATGTCCATTCCTTGCCCTAAACATGTTTATTAGGTTCGGTACAATTAAGAAAGAAGATGGTAAATATTGGATGAGTTTCCTTACCTAACGTCGATGTTTTCATTGGCTTTTGAGGGAATAAGAGATGCTCCAAGGAATACGAAAGATTTCATTACAGTGGTTTTCCTTTGATTTGTTTTCCAATATATCGATGGTTTCGTGAAAAATTCAATAAAATTAAACACATTTCTAAAAATATATATTAGCCTGATTATTTACAATTAATATGAACTAATTACTGTTTTGCTACTTAAATCCTCTATGCTTTTGATAAACACACACATTGGGTCCTAAGAGGGATAACTTCTTTTATTGTGTAGTCTTTTGACTCGGGAACAAAATTTTCAAAGTATCGATTTGACTTATTTTGTATGATTTTAAAAAAATAATATAGGAAACGTATATATAAACTTGGTTTTATATTTTTATAAGTACTCTTGTTATTTCTGTTACGAGTATTAGTTTGCTTACGGCTTAGATTGTAGGTGTGAATGGTAAAAAGTGATATATTTTCGGAACATTACCTTGCTTCTCTGCATATGTACTTCGGATACCTCTGCCTCAGGTACGTCAGCAAAGTTTTCAGGGGAAGTTGCCGATGTGCTCCGATGGAGGAAAGCCGAAACAGTTCCAGACTTCATGTACACTCTTGTTGTACTGAGAGTAGTTTGTCCTTGTTCTGTCACAACAATTTGTCCCATATTTGGCTGAAACACAATTTCTAGTACAGGGGAGTTTGAATTTTCCTTCGGTCTTAATGAGAGATTGCTACTGATTTGAGAACTAAACCGACCCTGATTTTTGGAAACTACTTTGTCTTCAGAAAAGTTTTCTTTCAGGTCTTCGGAATCATCAAAATTTTTGTCGAGAAGCACAAAAGAATCAAAGTGCTTCTGATATTCTCCTTTGACGGGTACGTGCACCTCGGTGTACAGGTGTACAGCTTCGTTTGTACTGTCGCGTCTATGAATATGTGGTTTGTATTTCAATTTAGTTTCGACTTTCTGTTGGGTACGTCTATTGATGTCTTGATGATCAGGCTGGGTTTGACGAACATGTTGCGTGCGACGTGTTTCCTGATAATTCTGCAGAACTTCTGGTGCTTCCTTTGTAAAAGTAGGACTTCTTGGCACATAAATGCGGCTATTCGTAGAATCAACAGAATGACTTATAGGCTGTTTTCTGGAAGGCATTGGTTTAACTATTGCTGCTATTCTACCTTTATCTTTTGCTGATACGAGGGAGCTCAATGATGACATATCATTATAGCGAGCAAAAGAGTTATCCTTATCAGTGTATTTAGAAAACCTTATTGGCAAACTAGAATCGGAAAAGGACACTTGACGTTTGTCCTTCTCTTCCTTGACCAGAGTCTGAACTTTGTTCACACTTTCTTTTCTTCTTCCATACACATCGCTGTACAAGAGTCGATGATTGCATGTGTCGATATTCCATTTCTTTCCTATTCGCTTTCTTAAATCATTTCCGTACTTTTTACGTTTTTTGAAAGAACTGACATTTTCAAAGGAGATCTTTGCGTGTTCATGCATGTTTTCGGTAATTTTTCCTTCGTTAGAATTCGTTGTTGCATTAGAAAGGTGCTTTGTGTTTTCGTCTGATGATGTAACATTCAAATTGCCCTTCCGTGGAATGTTCTTAATCTCTTTACCTTTTGGATTCTTCAAGACCTTGTTTATTTCCGAGATACTTTTATTACCACGGTCGATAACATCCGTAATACTTTCAACATCTTTATTTTTCATCCTACTTTCAATTTTATCCCCATTTTTATCGCCTTTATGTAGATCTCTTGCCTTTGTGTTCGTTGTAGGTATTGTCTTTTTGTTTTTAAAAGTTGTGAAATTTTTGTTACCTTTTTCTTTCTTTGAACTTGTCTGCAAGTCATTTGGAATCATTTCTGTTTTAAAAGAAGATGCGTGCTTGTTATCTATACCAGTGCGCCTTACCCTCCCTTTTGATTCCATTTTCCATGTTTTCGTAAGTTTTAAACTTTTATCTGAATCATATGGGTCGTTTTTGATTTCTGACTTCACAGTGGTGTTCCCTGGCACATCTTCCGACTGCGAAATAGACTCTGGTATTTTCCTTCGAAATTTGTCTTTATTTATTAGATTGACAGTTTGTTTTTTAACGAATCCTTTTTGCCACGTAGGTGTCAACAGTTTTACTTCAGATCCCCTCTTCAGTATGTTGGTCCGCCTGAGCTTGTCCTTTTTAAGTCCCTCTTTGTCAATAGGGACAGGTTTCGCTAACATTGAGTTACTGTTTCTAGTGTTATTCTCCTCATCTTTGGATTTATACACACTTTCAGTGATGATATTTTTATCCAAGTCGGTCGGACCAGACACAACAATTTTTGGAATTTTATTAATGTTGCCATCCCTAGAACCTCCGTTTGTAACCGTCGAATCAATGCTTTCGCTCATTTTCCTTAATTGCAATTTCAGTCCCATGTGTATATATGGTAATTAATTCCCTTACCTAATTAGGTTATTTCTAATATTTCCCAAGTTTTTACTATCATACTGACAGAATCATCTGACTGATATTGCTTAATAACCCTGCGTATCATTGTGCCTTCCACCAGAGACATATAAAACCTTATGTCTCTGCTTCCACCACCTTGAGGTATTTTGTCATATCTATGTTTGCTCTTATATTGCAGTAGTTTCCTCAGAGAACATTGGGAATTCTTCGAAGATTTATTCAATATCCTTGTCATTGTGAATTGACTGTTGTTTCATTTCCGGTTTGTATTTTGCCGGGACTCTGCGTTTCAAATATTTTTAAATATCCACTGGACATTCTTTGCTTACCTCAAGACGCACATATAGGGGTATTTAACACTATGTTTACTTGTACTTATGTGATGAAGGATTGTTCAGTCGCGATTCTTGTCGAAAAGTTAGTTATGATAGATGAGAGAGAGAGAGAGAATTTTTTTTACTATATTAAATAATTAATACCATCGCATGTATCAAAATTTCAACGACAGCAACTTCAATAATAAATTACATAAGAGCTGATAAAATTTTGTTAAGAGAAATATAAATCTTTATAACGGTAAATCAATAGTTCTTTTTCATGCGTATTTAATGTTAAGAGTGTTAATAACCTTTAAGCAGCTGTCATTAAATCTATTTTCTGTTGATTGATCATTTTAAGATATTTATATCTCTAATGCACCCTGTGCAGACTTACAACTAAAGTTCATCGTCACCTTCACTACATGGGATGAAAAGCGTACAAAACAATCAGTAAATAACTATCTTATTAAAATATGTTTTTACAGTTTATGTTCTAAACTACATGTGTATTTCTTCAATAACAATGTTAACTACTCAGTATTGATGCTTGTTCATTGAATGAGTTAAAATACCTTTAGTTGAAAATTCACTTTGTTTAATTCCAAAGGGGGTACAAGAAACATCGTAAAATACATTGTTTTGTCAACAAAAATCTGCAGTAGTTTGGTATGTTTCTAATACTGCAAATAATGAAGTGCGAGAAGCAATGACTTGTACAGTCGACAGGTAACTTTTACAGCTGGACGAAATATGGAAGTTTTACGATATAAATATTTATATTAAAAGTTAAGTAGAAAGAGATACTTTTAAGTTTTTATATACTGTTTTTCGGAAGGGATAGTTATAATACGATAGGCAACCACCCTATCCTCACCCCCCCCCCTTCCCTCCTTCATCTTCCTCAAGGTTTCCTTTAGTTATGTTTTTATTTCCTATTTGATTTCTTCAGAAATTTTTTTTAAATAAATATAATCCGTTACGAATTCATCATTTTTTTAAAGCAGTATATTATACTGCTTCACATCTTCTCATCTGTTCTGGGTATGTATAATCACTTATACGGCTTCATTATCCATTAAAACTCCCTATCCCTTTATTTAAAACATGTTTAAAAGACTAAGTAAGCCCTCCACTGTAAAAGTCGGAGCTTCTCGCTAAAGTCCAATACGTACTTCATTCAGAATTAATTTTTTTTTTTACACATTGTTTTCAAAGCTTGAATCACAGAATAGTATGAACTTTTGATAGTTTTTTTTCTTGTCATTATTAAATACATCTTAATATTAATTTATTATCAATATGATTTTTAATTTGGCTTCAGCTGAAATAGATTTTTAATCTTATGAAAATATTTAATAAGTAATCCATGTCTTATTTATGATTCATAATTTGTGGCTTTTAGGTGTCATCTTAGTATGGTGTTCTAAAGAAATTGGCGTATAGTGTACACAAAATTGATGGGGAATTGGGAAAATGCTCTGAAATGAAATAAGCATTATAAAATGTGTGAGAAATCTTTACTTACTTTTGTCATGGAAGGCAGTGATTTGCCGGAAGGCGAGTCAAACTGAGGTATAGGCGGAAGTGCTACATCTAGGTCAGTAAATATGTCAGAATCGGACGGGGACACTGTCGTCTTCACCATGACGTATTTATCGTCATCACTGGACGGGTAGTCCACTCTTCGTTTGTGGACCACGTTTTCATTTCTGTCACTTTTCTCCGTGTCCCCGTCTTCTCCACTGGAATAATCTTCCTTCATTCTCCGACTATGGAGCAGCCGTTCGGCACGATTTAAAATGGAAGCCCTTTTACTTCGTGCTTTTGCCTTCAGATCCTCGACTCCACTAATGTCAGAGTTGGAGACAGAGTTAGATAAATTATTTTTGGGGTGCCTTTCTCGATATGAATCCATTAGCTTTTCTAAATCGTGTGTGTTTTGAGTGTGTCGTGTCACTGATGTTTTATATGGAAGACTTTCATCTTGGAAATCCTTTTTTGGAAGCCGTAACGGGACTGCGCTCGAATCGTCGGACACTCTCGCTTGAGAACCTAAGTACGTCACTCGAAGATTTGGCACGCTTCTAATATTCCCATATTGTTTGAACTGCTTTTCTTGACCTAACGGTCTCTTTCTCTGTCTATCGTTAAATCGGAGCATCTCCTGCTTTCTTGTCTTTTGATTTTTCCACTCTCGCCTCTCTTTATTTAATTTAGAGTATGTTTTCTCCTCTTTATTTTTGGCATATTTACGTCGCCTATTGGGCCTACGTTTGTTTTTATCATTCTCGTCTTCACTTCCGGTTTTCACTAAATCTTCTTCAAGTTCGAGCTCTCGTCTGCTTCGTATCTCTTTCGATCGTCTGCGTCTTAGATTGTCTTCTGATTCTCGGAGGTTGTTTCTATAACGATCTCTGTTTTGATTTGGGGACAGATTCTTCTTTTGGTACATTTCTGTTATTCCCGCTACCTGCAATATAAAGTGTATTCACCTTTTAATCATAGCGGTAAACTGTGTACAAAAAGATGAGAAACCCAAGAATTAATCAGATCGTACAAATAACTCCGACGTTATTCTTACTATAAAAATTTTACAATGAAACTTGGGGATTGTGCGGTATTAGTAGCGCTCGGTTCGTTTCCAGCAGTGAATCTAAGAGTATTTGATTCCGATATTGTGCTGGGATGTCCAACGTCAGTGTCTGATCCCCATAATGTGCATTTGATAATCATGAGAAGAATAAATTACACAGAATGCAAATAAAATACTTATAAACGTGTATCGACCTTTGATAACAAAAAAATGCCAGCCTTCCTAAGATGTAAAATAAATTCTGATGACAGCAATAAAGATACAAATGACTTCTGCTCATTACAATATTGCAGTTCGTTATTTGCGTCTAGCTTTGCATAGTTACAATACGCTACATCAGTCTAGATTTACTTAGTTAAAGTTTGTTATTATATGTCCGTTTGTTCGTCCGTACGTTCGTCTGTTACACTTTGGGGTACCCATCTCTTATCCGCAACTCTTTTTACCTCTGAATGGAATTTTATGAGACTTTCACAGTATCTTTGTTATATACAACCATTGTGCGCCTCCTATGTTACTTTTTGATCGGACCTACATTTTGGGTTTTCCAGAGGAAAACATGAGCGCGGCCATTTTTTTTTCTGTAATATTGAATGGTACCAATCTCTTATCCACAACTCCTCATACACTACTGAGTAAAATTTAATGATACTTTTACAGATTTTCTATTACACGATGCCATCGTGCACCTCCTTTTTCACTTTTTTGATCTGACACTTATTTCATGTCTCCCACTGCAAAACGTGGACTTTGCATTTATAATCATATGGGGGGCGGGGGTATCATTTAGTAATCTTATTGGCCACAGTCCCTCTAGTTTCAGTTTAGCTTTGCGTACAGACAATTCGCTTTATCAGTCTACATTTTGCTCTATGTTTAACTTTGCGTAGTTACAATTCGCTTTATCAGGCTATACTATTTTTACTTCATTACTATTTGCTATATTAGTGAACACGACTTTGGATTAGTTACAATTTGCTTTTTCAGTCTAGCTTTACTCAGGAAAAGTCTTATATTGGTACATGTATATTCATATCAAGCTTTTCCTTTTGAATCAAAATTTTATCTTCATTGTCGATTTTGTTAAATCCCATTTTAATGCGTATAAGCATAATTTGTATAGAGAGTTCGTAAAAATTATTACATATCCAATTTGTTTGTTTTATACTATATTAAAAAAATCTCGGTCATATTAGTTAATTGATACTAAAAAGAAATCCTTTTGACTAAGCGTTCCAATTCAAAAGCGTACATACATTAACTGTTGCAAACTATTAATATTCATGTTGAGGAAGAAAAAAAAGATACTAACAAAAAATATGCCAATTTACTCCTTATTTTCAAAAATGCATTTAACAGGTACATTTCAAACAAGGTAGAATCTAAACATTGCATCAAATCAAATTTACATACAATGGTTACTGAGACTGAAATCTTGACCACTTTTGGTTTGGACTTACTCTGGTACTGCCCATGGAACCCGCCAAGAGTTGGGAACTCCATGATAACGGTAGGTAGATCCCGGGCAACTGAAGCATAGTGACAGAAAACACACGGGGGATTTGGTTGTTAAACAGGGGGACCTGTCCCATTACACGGCAACCATCCCAGGACCGAGCACCCACAGGTACGTAATGGCCTGTATTTATCAATTGTCTTTAAGATATCCATCTTCTAAGTTCATTCTATCATTTATTGTTGTGTATCAAATACTGGTGTTTTCAAATTATTCACATAATGGTTTTTTCCCTGTACATTTTAACTACAGATGTCTCCGTCTCTCTTGGAAACTGTGTATTATTTACTGAAGGTGAATATCTAAACATGCTATTAAACACACAGGTAAAAAAGGTAATCAGAAATCTTTGTTGCATATACTACGTATATAGCATTGCTTAATCTGACACGATTATTACATTCATAAGAATGTGCAATTTACTCAGAACTCCTCCAAAGATCTTTACAGATTTGGATAAAAAATTCATTTTATGAAGTAAAATAATCTTTAAAAATTAGGTAAATAGGGGAAAACATTAAAGTTTTTAAAGCTATTCTTGTGGTGACTTTTCCTCTGTCCATCTTAAATGTACATAAATGCTAATGTACTCAAAAAGTAAAATAAGTTAAAATCTTCTACCCATTCGAAACATGACTATCTATTATCTAGGGATATGATTTCTGTTTATTAGAAATAATATTAGAATATAAGTTACCACATTAGATTTATCCAAATATATCAAAATATAAAGTTTAAAAAATAAACTTACAAATCCAGGCCATCTTTCCCGCAACATTCTCATTGCTGAAGTTTTGGGTTTTGATTTAATGAAGTGAAAAATTCAGATGTATAATATGTCACTTAGAACCTCTTTTTAACAAAATTAAGATAGGCTTTTTTTAATATTAAATACACTTTCGTTATTTCAGGTATTTTATCAGGGTAAATAGATATTTCACATTCAATTTGTCCCTTAAAGCATTCATTATATAAAATTTTACATTCAGTGAGAGCATCAAAAGTTTTTAAAATTATGTTGCTTGAATGAATTTAATTCTTCACTGACGTGTTAAATAGATATTATCACAAAAGAACGACACCTTACCTATTCGATGTACGTAAAACATCCTTTGCCAAGCGCAGAATTTTAATCCACATTCAATGAAAGAAAATGTGTTACCCCAAGACACTTGCCTCTCTTATTTCGATAAGCAACTTTTTCCTTTTAAATTCTGTTTCAAACATAGGATGTCATATTGAATAATTTTCCAATACTAGAGACCGAAAGGGTTTCTTATATGATGAATCTTTGTTGCGTGCTCCCCTGAATGTGGTCTGATAATTAGGGAATCCATGAAGAGATAATAAGCCGTTAATAACAAACTGTTACCTGGAAAACGAGTCCTGCATCCTGAAGATATCACGAGAGAGGAAAGTGACAGTGACCTATTTTGTAATATAACTGTTTTATTGGTTTGTTTAATTTCAGGTCTAGATGTCTTTATTGTCGCCTGTGATATCACTTTCAAGGTTACAGCAAATAAAAAAAAATATGTTACTTTCTTTGTTTTAGTATTCACTGCTTCAAAATCAAGTCAGAAACAGAAGGGACAAAAAGAGAGAGAGAGAGAGAGAGAGAGATTGACCATCAGTGCATTCAACACAGATTTTTAATGTGGCCAATATGACTTCTTACATCTCTGTATTTAAACATTTATGAACAATTCTAATGAATCTGAACTACTCAAGCATATTTTATTCCACTTCCCCGATTACAAGTGTTTTATAAATGGCCCAAAGGACAATTTATCTTTGAGAAATGACACCAAAGAGCTTTTTTACTTGGTTCGTGTTGTGTTATTCCTATTGATTTTATTTCATCCGAATAATTGTTTTCCTCAGCCTTAAATAAATTAATCATAATATTCCACTAAATCTTTTATCTTATAGCTAAACGCAAACAACATTAAAATTAATTTTCGTCTACATGTTAAGATAATGAGACAATGGCATCACTATCTCTATAACAATTAACTCCAAACACTACTAACTGTTCCATTCCACAAGGAATAATGGCATATAATAAATGATGCGCTTATACTAATAGACAGTACCTTTCTGTTGCTGTTGACAAGATATTTCAAATCCTTGCTATTCACGTTCGTAAACTCCATGTTTGAATTTTTTCATTTTTTCCCCAGAAGATCGGTCTCGTCATAATCTAGTTAATTACAAGGCGCTCTACCACACAGGCGGTGAATCACATGCTTTGAGTACTTGACGTGTACTCTCTCAATCTAAATTAATATTTCTTTTTGAACGCTTAAAATATCCATTTTGATGATTTTATCAAATACTTTAACGATTTAGTATATTGTATAAAAGCACGTTTTACACAACATTACGTTCAAAGTATTTACATCCATTTATGAAATACACTGAAAATCTGTTTGGTATAAAAATGTATACAACTATTTTAGAGGTAATCTATGGGGAACATTATTTATGATTTGAAATATCTAATTAAATTTTTTTTAATTTTCATAACATTTAAAATATTATTGAAATGGTTTTCAGTTCGTATGTCACCAAGTATCAATGAAATTATTCATTTGCATGTTGTTTTGTGTGAATAGGTAATAAATTCCCCTTTCCTAACCTCTTTAATATCGTTCAATTCTTAGGCGAAAAAATTGTCATTCAATTTGTTTATAAAGTAAGTAATTCTTCCGAAAGTATTGATAAACATTTCCTCAATATGCAATACAAAACGTGCAGACTCTATGACAAGCCTAACAAAGGGGAGCCAACAAGCGTGGCCCGGCACATTTAAACTTTCTATACATCTAATCATTGTGCTGGCTTCCCGAGATCTCATACGGACCTGTGATCTATTAAAAACGGGTTTAGTCTTGATTAAAATGTAGGATTCAATCTCACATATTTGAACGAGACAAAAATTAAAATGCAATATGTTTGGACTACAGGTAATTATCAACGTGTGATTTCTGAATTTCAATAAACTTTTGCCATGTTTTAACGTAATGTCGTCAAGCGCACTTTAAAAAAACACTTCCCTGCATTAACGCCTCTTAAAATCATTTGTTTGTGGAGTAAAACTGTAAAATTGCTAAGTTTCTGCTTGGCCTCGGTGCAATGATAAAACCATATCGATTGGAATGTAGACAGTGATTCTACATCTCGGTTTAAAATCGCTAATGGTTATGTAATTTGCATTTTGTCCTTTAATCAAATGTTTTATTTTCCCTTTTCATACTTATTTGCTCTCGTGTGCATAGGAACTAATCCTTCTGCCCAGATCTTTCAGTATCACGACTGTCCATCTTTTTTTGTTCTTTTTCATATTGATTAAATATCATGAATAATGCTAACATCTTTATCAAGGTTTTTGATTGTAACTGTCCCCATGTAAATCAGTTTTAATTTCACAGAAGCTCTTCAAAAATATATGTAAATATTTAAAAAGAAAACAATTTTATTTCCCAACATGAAATAATCGGAGTATATGCATAGTCTTACCATTTTTTTCGGCCCAAAGATCTGTAGATATTGCTGAGATCAGTTAGATGGGGATGCTCACTTCCCCAATGCACCTGATCCCACCTCCGATGTTTTAAAACCTCTGCTCCTGATTTGTATTTTTGGCATGGATTTTTCATAAACCGTAACATAAAACGAACTTAGGTAGGTCTTAACTAAGTCAAACTTATGTTCAAAATATTTCATATGAGTCAACCTATGATTTTTTATTTTTATATAGATATATTGCTAAAAGTGATTCAGTTAGGGTTTTAATTAATTACATATTAAAGTTGACGTCCTTACCTATCGGTTTAAGTTATGTTGGATTAGATTTCATATTAAAATTATAATTATGTTATAAATTTTACGGAATGTTTGAAAACAAATACCAAATGGTCAGAAAGTAGCGATTTGTGGTTCATTGTAAATGTTCATGACAATTGTTTTATCACCTGAGGTGTATTCAGTTTACCTTTTGTAACTCTTCTGTTTTGACAAATGTTTACTTACCCTGTTATTATCGCAGACAAGAAAAGATAATCGACCGCCTATCCACTCAAAAGTTCAATACATTTTGAATCCCCGCTATTTATCAGGCCATGCGTGTCAGAAGCAAAAACTGCAGAAGTATTATGATGTACTCATTTGCTAGTTAATCAAGGATACAAAAATTCGGGATATTTTTTCGTATGT
>PRKT01000002.1:537618-550085 GCA_003671525.1 Saccostrea glomerata | reverse complement strand
GGGGGGGGGGGGGGGGGGGGGGGGGGGGTTAAATTAGATAATTATGAGCAGGAGAGACGATAATGATTTTGGTAACATCACTAAATAAATATCGCCAAATAAAATATGCACGTCATTTATAATTGTCATTTATAACTCAGACCCTTTTATTCTTGACAATCGATAGCGATTCGGCTTAATTACAACTGCAATTATTGTTTTGTGTGGGAGTTTTTTTTTGGGGGGGTGGGGTGGGGTCCAAGAGTTGCAGGTCCGTAGGAAGCAATTTCAATTAGGGGCACAGATACTCGTTAATACTTTCAGTTCGGGGTACTATCAACAACCAAAAATTCATGACAAGCATAAAAAAGGAAGAGGTATCAGGGGTTTTAATTGAAGGCCACACGAGCATATAGTAGTAATGTTTTCTTAGTATTAATACCTGTTTTCTATAGTATACTGTATGCTCTCTATAATATTCTACATATCGGCAAAGTGATGATAAGAAATGCCTTTTACGATATCTTGAAGGGAAAACTGAAGTAATTTAATTAAGGGATAGTCAAAATTAATTCATTCTATGAAGTATTTAATGTATACAATGTAGATCATCAAGCTACTTTAATTCAACTGCAATATTTAAAATTTAAAACCGGGTAAATTTTATTAATAGATAAAAATGATGCAATAGTACATATGTTTGAAAATGTTCTCAATCCGGTAAGGTTTTTTTATCTTATATCCATGTACATTTGTCATATTATTTTTGCACCCTTAGCCTTACGTTTACTAGTATTGCCTAAAAAAATCTAGAAATCACATGACATTGAAATAGTGCCATGCTGTTGGTAAATTATGGCAATGATAATATCGGAAAATTGAATTCACGGCCGATTGCATGCTTTATTTTGAGTGAATTGTTGATTAATTTAATTTTATTCGAGTCATGCAGGCATACGAAAATAATGACGTCGCACCAAAGTAATATAACGTCGTGATGAAAATATAGTACTTCTGATTAAAAATTGTTAAACTTTAAAGTTTTTTTGCAAGAAATTGAGCGAGAACACATATTATTTTTTTTTAATAAATCGATTCTAAATTTACTTTACATTTATTGTACCGAGTAATATAAAATTCGTCTGCTTCGTTTTAAAGTTATAATTGTGGTTTTGAAATGCGTATACCGGCAGAAAACGGAGATTTTATTGTATATTTCATTGAAAAAGCGTCAATTGTTCTCATCAGCATTAGCGCATTTGAATTACGATTACGATCTAACCACGCAGACGAATCTCAAAAAATTTTCAGAAAGAAAAATTCAAAATGAGAAGAGTTAACTGACAAATTTTTAGCCTAGGTTGGTCTGCTTCGTTTTAAAGTTATAATTGTGGTTTTAAAATGCGTATACCGGCAGAAAACGGAGATTTTATTATATATTTCATTGAAAAAGCGTCAGTTGTTCTCATCAGCATTAGCGCATTTGAATTACGATTACGATCTAACCACGCAGACGAATCTCAAAAAATTTTCAGAAAGAAAAATTCAAAATGAGAAGAGTTAACTGACAAATTTTTAGCCTAGGTTTTCAGGCAGACAGTAAACCCGCGATCTACCTTAAGTCAATTGCTGACTGACGTTCTTCATACTAATTGTTAGGCCATTATAGACACGTTGTCATGCCAAGGAGCACACGGCGGATGTGACCGGTCGGCAGGGCTCATTCCTCCATGGTATTTGTTCCCATCTCTGATGTTTTGGAGGTCCTTGTTTGCTCTGCTCCAGTTTTGTCTTGTTAAAGGACTTTTGAGCTTTAATACTGTTCGTTATCTCGATATATTCCATCCTCCAATGTGTAGTCTTTATTCAATGAGTTTCAGACAAACCAAACCAAGAGAGACAACCTTTTGAAAAATTAGTAAATATATAATCTAAATCTTTACTTCTATAGATTACTACAGACTTTGGTCATTTTAGTGAATTTTATAGACGCTATCGTGCAGTTTTCTTCCTTAATGATAAATGGAGTATAACACACTTTATCACATTTATGGATTTATCTAATCATTTACCCAGCAAATAAATTGCAGATGTTTAGGCTTGTTTGAGAATATACATTGCAAAACGTACCAGGGGTAGGCCAAAGTCTGACTTTTAATCTTTTTGGTTGTTTGAAAATAATAGCCTAGAAATATGTATTAAAAAACGTCAGTAAGCATTCGATATAAGATGGATTGTATTTTTTTAACGACCATAGAATTATCAAAAAGTTGACTTTTAACTAAACAATTGATATCCTTATTTCAATACAGGTACCTTGTCAATAGTTTGCCTCGTTTTGCAGAGTGTTCATTGGGCGTGATCAGGTGCCTCGGAGGAGGAAGCATCCCCTGTTGACTGGTCATACGCCGGGAAGCCTCTGTATTGATCACATAACATAACGAAGAAAAATAACGAATTCAATTAAAAAATTAAAAATTTTTTCAATTAATATGAAACATGACAGTCAAAATTCGATCGAATGATAAGTTATATCACATCTGTTATGTATTCTATTTCATTGAATCTGTTGCTATTAGGGATAGAACAACATTGAGCTTGAATACTCCTCGATATCTTTATTTCGAAGTACGATTTCTTGTATGTCATTGATAAAACGTCGTCGATATATCTAAATGTTGAATTGACTGTCATTGCAACAGACTTCATCTTTTCATGTAGAAGGTTTATATAAGTAGAAAAAGGTCTGCTTATAATGGCACGTAATTCCGTATAGTTTCCATGTTATTCCGAAAGATTTTGGAAGACAAAAACTTCATTGATGTTGTAAATCAGAAACGACATTTTTTATTTTTGAATATTAACTTGGGGTACTTGTATGTGCAATCCTAATATTTAGAAAAATAAGTTTATAAATGACCAATTATAAGGTTTTAAGTTTTCTATTTCCATATTTTTCACACAAAAAAAAATCTGTCTATGATTTCAGAAGGGCATGGACTTATTATAGTAGGGTATTGTTTCATTCCCAAATATATCTGTTAAAAATAGTTTGACGTCGTATCTTTTTACGCTAAATTGACTAGAGAGGAAGAGAGTAATATATTTCTATAATTCAAAAGTTAAAGTCAGAAAGTTTTAGAATGCGATAAATTTTATTTACTAGCGCTTTTTATACTATACTAACATATATACATCATTCACCCGCCGTGTGCTCCTTGTCTTGATCAGGAAATAACGGAAAAATAAGTCGTCGATTCGGTGTATAAATAATAGACTTACAAAAAGTATGAAAAAAGTCAGTTTGTATTTGACGCAATGATAAATTGTATTTACTGACAAGTTCATTGTATCGACCATAGAACTTACGAAATGATGACTTTAAATGAGACTGCTGATATTCTTGTTTAAGCAACTTGTTTGTCATTAATTTACCTCTTTTTAGAAATTGTTCATACGTTGAGCATGCTCTTGCGTATCGAATCAATTGAGATATATAAACTCCGGATGCAGGTGATGAAGGTATATTGCTGCACAAGTAATGGAAGTTGACGATTGTAAAGTTAAAGTCGCCACGTTTATCATATAGCTTGTTTGTTAAATTACCATTAACGTCTTTTTCAAGTAAAATAATCCAAATATGAAACAGATTGTTAAACTCTGTGGTATCTTTTATTTCAAGCTCACCATGTTATATTGTATCGACACAAGAATGGAAATTTCTATGTAAATTGACAATATACGTCGTCGATATATCTAAGTGTCTAGTTGAAGGCCACAGCAAGTGTTCTGGATACTTTCTTCAACTTTATGTAAAATAACTGATTTTTATTTTACACTATACATATTATCATTTTTAGTTTTTGAAGTTTACTTTTAAAATATACAGACCGATATCTAATGCATTACATTTGATATTGTAATCTTTAGAAAGCAAAAAAAAAAATTCAACTTATAGAACTGGTATATTCCCCTGACACAGTGGGGAATATTCTTATGACAGAGTTCATTCATTAGATAATCGAAAAAAAAAAAACAACCTAAAAGTCCTTTTTGTCATGATCAGTTTTGCTCAACTCTGAAGCCCAGGAAATGCGAATTTCAACTTTCTATAGATGACTCAGTGTTTATTAATTACCACCAAATAAACGGATATCAAGATAAAAAGGAAAATATACTTAAGAAATCATTCTTTAAAAAAAATATCCATCTAAAGAATGTCTGCGAAAATTTATACATTAATCGACCAAATATTATTTATTTTATCCCCATTTCCTACGAAAAATTAGGGCAGTGATACAAATATGTATGGAATAAATACGGAAATGAATGGAGATTTTTTGATACATTGAGACTTATTTTAGGAAATTAATTGATTCCAGTACGGGCTTATAGTACGCAACAATGATCTACCCTTACAGAATGCCTCTTAGTTTGAATTTATTTACTGGAAGGAAAAGATTTTCAATGAACTACTGAACATGAACTATTTTTTGTTGAGAAATCCTTTTTTATGTAGGCAATCATTCATTTAAGCCGTAGTTCCTTTACAACACTCCCTTCCTAACCTATTTTCCTGTGCAAAACTAGTTCAGCCTTTCATTCAACTTCCGAGGAAATTCACATCTGGTCTCCAGATACATAAACGGCTCATTTCATAGCTATTGATCTATTCTAGTAATTTTGACAAATGTACGCACGCAAATAATAAAACAATTCAAAGAAAACTCTCATTGACATGCAGAATTTAATTGTAAACATGAATCAACGGTATCCTTATATAGAAAATCAACTGTTCACTTTTTAACCAAAGATAAAAGATTTTTCTTAAACATGTGTCACATTCAAACGCAATTCCGATAGATATGTATTCATGTTAAATTTTAATTAAAGAAAAATAAAAAACCACAATTGCATGGCTGATTTTTTTTTTCTAGAAATAAACATAAAGCTGATAAATCCCTACAGTTTTGTTAAATTCTTCAAATTTGAATATAAATCAGCTCTATTTTTCGTTTTTTTGAAATTGAAAACCTTCATTAGTTGAAAGCATTTTTTCTCTGTCATTGCTTTTTCTCTATCTATTTACTTTTTTATGACATTTTCGGAGTAAGTTGATTACATTTATATATTGTTTGATATATTTGTATCAAATAGTATGTAGATCCAAAGTTTGAAGACTCACACGATGCTTTATTTATAAACTTTATTTTTTAGGAAACAAAACTAGTAACAAATTATAATTACAATGAAAATATCATGAGCAAGTACATTCATTAAAACAAAAACAATAAATTATACGACAAGAAAAAAAAAACAAATCAATCTCAAATTTTAATAGTTTTTGTTGCTGAGTAGATGTCACGTGACGCTACTTAGAGCTGGGGATGCTAATGACGTGAAGGGTAGCTTCCACAATGACGAACACACGCACAGCTTTGAAGATCAACACGTTGTAAAGTTTGAGTAAGGCTTTCTCATGTTCCCATCATTATCCCAGTAAAATCTGAGTTCTTCAACACCACAGCACTCATTTTTGACGCATTATCAACATACACGGAGACATACTGTGATTGCTGAAAAGAGTTTTATATAATAATATGAAAGAAATTCTTACAAAGCTAATCAATATATATAAACTATTGAGAATATCTTTATACTTTTAAATATTTCAATGTTATGTACATGTACCTCAATAACAGTTAATATATTCTTATCTGATTTCTAATTTTATGATCTGTAATTCAATTGTAATTAATTACCTCTAATTGCACAAATCCTGAAAAGCTGACTGTGAAAATTTTACTATTACTCTCCATTCCAATCACATGACTAAGGGACCTGTAATAGAAACATAAAGCACTTATTTGTGGAAAACAATAATAACTACTTAGTATTTAGAAATATTGAAATTCTATTAGAACCTCGGTATAATTTTATATAGACGGATAGAAAAGGGACAAATTGCTTGCATTAAATTTATGTATGTTCATAAGTAAACGATAATAATAAGGGTTAAGAGTATACATGTACATGTATAATTATGTTCTACATCAATTGTTTGGATTATAGTCCATGGAAAGCTGAAATAATCTATATGTAAGTCAGTGTATCTTATTCAGATTTTTGATATAGTATATTAAATTCGTAATTATTTTCTAATGTTTTTTGATCTATATGTATACTTCGTTCGGATGCATAAGGACAAAAGGTTACACATTAAAACGTTCTCCAAGCCATTGCCTGACACAAGAATTCTTATGAAACTCTCTCTCTCTCTTTCTCTGATTTTGTCTAAAAATATTTCAATTGTAAACAAACGTATCAATTATTCAGTTCTTAAAATAGTTACTTTTGTCAGTAAGTGAAAAAATATTTATAGTGCATTCAAAATTTTCCCTAGCAAACAGTTTTAAATATGCCATATTTATTGAAAATATTATGTCTATTTTCTTCATGACATTATGAGTTCCTGACCAAGTTCCCATTGGCCAGCATGCTTATAATTTTTTAGCACTCGCTGCACTTCCCTTCACAAGAATTGTAATTATTTTGTTAAATGATTGGAAAACTTGTCGGGGGCATACTGTTTACCATCGATAATTATAGGTTTTGTTACCGGCAGAGAGTGTATACACGGTACACAAAAGGAGTAGCGGGATAATATTTACTTTCCTTTTTAATTTTAAAGTCTTGATCATCAGGTCAGTGGCTGTACAAACTAAATGAAAGGAACAATTACTCTCTTGTTTGTCTTTCTTTTGTATCCGAGTTCCCAACCCCTTCTCTCTCACTGTTTTTGTGGGTAACGTGTGTGTTTAGTTGTACCCATGTTAATATTCACTTGTACTCATATAACTCAAATAACAGAGTGCCGATTTCCAACACATTTTATCATGAAAATAGAAAATAATACAAAAGTCATGTTTCTGTTTATGTTCTTAAGTTTGACGAACATCATACCTGATGATGTGCAAGACTGTGGAGTATAAGCCTCACTCCTACACAGAAGTGGAGAAAAAAGTGTTCATATCATGTTATTGCACGCTTAATCTCAATTAACCATCACCTCAAATCCAGTTTTTCCAGGTATCGCGTAAATATACTTTTAAAAGTGTGAAGAGAATAAAATCGATTCAGCATGTATGTATATCCAATAACGATCATTCTGACTGCCAAAATTCAATGTAGATTTATTTAGCCCCTACTGGCCTAACAAATGCAGGAACAAACAAAAATTCATCACAAGTAGCGCACGGCGGGTGTGACCGGTCGGCAGGGGATGCTCAATCCTCCATGGCACCTGATCTCACCTCTGATGTTTTGGAGATCCGTGTTTGCTCTGATCCTATTTTGCATTGTGTTATGGACCTTTATCTCGAATACTGTTCGTTATCTCCATTTGTTTCAATTACCAGCTGGAATCTTTGTCCAAGATTGCAAACAGAATGTACGATATACTGTATCTGCTGTTGTTCAAATTACACATACAAATATTTTTGAAATATAATGAATAAATCATGAGCATGAAATCGTTTCATATTAGTTTCCTTTAACGGGAACGACAGATATAGTACCAAAAAAAACCAATCTTATATGCAAGAAAATGACTTTAAAGCCACAGTTAGCTATTTTTTGTTATCAAGTACATGCAAATTACAGCTGGGATATATAAAGTTATAAACTCCCTAAGCAGGTATTGAAGATAAAATTTGCTCATAAATTAGAGAAGTTTACCATTGAAAAGTTTTTTAAAAGTCTACATTTATCATAAAGCTTTGTTGTTAGATTACCATTAACATATTTAACTAAATACATATCCTAAAATGTAGTAGATGTATCAGGCTCTGTGGTATCTTTATTTCAAGCTCACTGGAATATATATCGTATCGACATGAGACTAGAATTAGCTATTGTTAATTGAAAATACGTCGTTGATATATATATATATATATATATATATATATATATATATATATATATATATATATATATATATATATATATATATATGCCGAGTTGAAGAACACAGCAATTGTTTTCTTCTTTCCACGTGCAAGATTTTGGACAAATTCTGCTTCATAGGAATACAAAAATAGTAATGCTAATAACGGGATGCAATTGGTACCCATGGGAATTCCAATTAATCGTTGGAAATCCTGATCTTAGATAATGTCAATCAGAAAATTAAAACATTTTTTAATATCAACGTCAGGGTATTTTTGTGTTTTTCAACAAAATATTTATGCAAATGATTGATTATGACAACATAAGTGAATTTACGAGTTTCATTTTTATTGAAAAAGCAGCTGTCAATGATGTCATAAAGCCTGTATTTTCATTTATCAAAGGTTATAGTTATATTTAAAGTTGAAAAGTCGTAAGATTTTATGTTGTTGATTTTGGTTAGTTTTTGTGATTTCAAACTTTTCAAATGTTCCTTTTTTTAAGCATCCATATCTGATTTATACCACTTCTCGAGTATATTGTTGCACAGTACTCCTGAAGTTTCTTCTTCACTACTGCTTATATTTTAATGAGGGGTAAAGAAAGGCACTAGGGAGAACATTCACTGGAACCTGTCAGTATCTAGGTTTTTTAATGAAGTTTCGAAAAACAATTGGGTTTTTTTTTGGGCGGGGGGGGTCTTTTTTTTTATCATGGAAGTGATTCTAGACCAAAGAGTTTTTTTAAACATGGAAACTTTCTATCTAAACTTCTTTAAACAGTTTCAAACTTGTTATGAATTTACTGAGTGTTGTTAAAATATCAACATAAGATGCTATATATATTATATGAAGGAGGACATTTTTTAAAATGATTTCGTGCAGAATCACCGTCTTATAACTTTATTTTATTTTAGTACAAAGCTGTTTATGTCCATTTTTTTGTAATGATAAAAGTTATTTTATATGATCGTATCAAATATGAAGTTCAGTAGAGTATATCGAAAATTGACAAAATATTTGATTACTACTATATCTTGGTTTTACAGATGTTAAATATATGTTCGCTTTTAAAACCACTTACTACCAAAAGAAATTTTCTTTAAAATTTTGAAAATAGCTGTTTAATTAATATATTTAGATTTTTAAAAAATCATTTTTATTTTATTGAGTACTTCCCCCTTTTACAGCAATATACCCTTATGACCTGTATCTGCATTTTACTTTTCCAGTTGATTTATTACACGATTTAAGAACATGCTCGAATAATTTCGCAAACAAGACAAATAAATAAAATTAAAAGAAAGAAAGAAAAGAAAAACCTGCTAATTTTCTAATCTAAACCACCAAATCAAGAAGTATCGATATTTGACGGTACAATTTATATCTTAAGAAGTTATATATAAAACAATAATTATTTAGAAAATTCGTTTGCTTGTTCCATTACTGTAAGAAGGATTTAATAGATTTGTATAGCAAACAATGCCGTGGATTGTATTCAATTTGACAATAAAGTGAATTCGTTTTGATTTGATGTTACACAGATTGATGAATGTTTTGAATACTTACACATATTTATTACATAATGAATTGATGCAAATTTGAGTCTTTATGGCGTCTTTCCTCTTAAGTTTGGATCTCCGGCCATTCCGCTTCACGCGCATATGTAAATTTACGGAAAACTGGTATATTCCTGCTTTGGGGGCCGTAAAACGACCATTTCTGATGTTAAAAGCATTTCCCCTCTGAAAAGATCCGGCGGCAAAAGGCTGAAAACAAAACAATAACATTCAACGTTATAAACAACAGGAAATCATGGAAGGAAAAGATTTGTTGTACCTACATGTATCCGATGACAGAGATTCGCTTACTTGATGAAAAGAATCAAGTTCCATGAAGGTTTTGCTATCTAGGATGACATTCTTTTTAAGACGAAGATGAAATCCAGATGTAATTCTAGGCAAAGCCATGACGTCATTTGTAAACAAAGTATCTTCTGCACTATTATTGTTCATGGTCGAAGAGCACGTCCCACACTAACAAACACAAAGTAAACATTTTGTCTTAATTTAAATTGTTTAATTAAAGAGCACAATAATTATAACATCGATGTTGATATCAGGTTTTAATGCTTAAATCTAAAGATAGGAAAACTTTCTGCAGGAAATGTGATCTTACTTTCTCTGAAATAATGACCTCTGCTTTTCTTTCTGCAGCCTCTGTAACAAATCTTTAAAAATTATTCGCTAAACAAAAACTTAAAGACAAGGAGAATTTAAAATTTAGATTTTCTCCCAGTCATTAAATTTCAAAAGAGATATTCAAATTTAACATTATATCTTTCCTACAAAAGCACAATATCTATATATCGGCAAATCAAACCTTTAACGATATCCAGAAATTCCGTCATCAGTTCCTGTATTGTGACCTTTGCCCCTTTTGGTCCCGGGGGTCCGGGTGGACCCTGTGGCCCGGCAGGTCCCGTGGGGCATCCCTGAAACACGTGATCAAGATAACTGATAAATCTGTATTGGTTTAATTAAAACAAGTTTTCTGTGTTTGTGATAGCTTCATATACAATATACAACAGTATACAATCACTTGCTTTAAAATAGGATGAAGCCCAGAAAAAGATAATATAACACATCTTTTTCTTATATAGAGTATATTTCATCGAAACCTCGTTTGGGAACGAACACTCTTGGAGCTGTTGCTTTTTTGAAATACAATATATTCAATGATTCAGAAAGAAGAAGTCAAATGCAGGACAAAATTCCTACCAGTCTTTGCAGGCGTTTATTTTTCCGTTTCTTGGTTGGCTGCTTTGCGGGTCGTGACCCTCTACGTATGAACTGTAACCAGCTATCTTTACTGTCGACAGGCCGCCGGCGTCCACTCCGGGGCTCCTGAAATGACGTCACAGATTAACCATAAATCGATTCAAAAATGCGGTATACTTTGTATACGGGTACTTTGATTACTTACTAGTAATTATAAAATCAGCTGATTTAAAAATTGGTTTACTTTTATATAGAGGGTGTCTTTTTTTACTTCTAAAAAGAGGGAAAAAACTGGTTTAATAAAATATTCTGGGCGATACAAACAGATAAAAATATTACACTGAAGTTATACATGACACGGCCTTTTCATCATAATGAAGATGATAACTGGTTTAGTGAAGTTATAATAGATGTAATATAGCTTACTCGACTCTCGTATTCACCAATATACATGTATAACAAATTATAAGATAAGACTCCAACAATACAATGTAAAGAAGGTTTTAGAGTAAGTAGATACCAAATCATAGAAGGAACAGCCTGAATTTAGATGGTAGGTTTTGTAGAATTCAACATGTAGATCTAATATTCACTATATTATTATACAGTATTTGGCACACTCTTTCAAAGATTAAGATGCTTCGATATCAGATATTCGATCCTAAGTTACGATTAACCAAATGTTTTATATATTTTGCAATATGATACATTTAAGATACGATTGGTGGTGCCCCGATGTGGTCCCTGGTCATTTGCCAATGTGTTTTCAGAATTTTCCTTTTCACACTAGGGGCCCATTGGGAGTCGCCAAAAACTTTTTGTAAACGAAAACTAGACTAGAACTCTTTTTTTAAGTTTACGCAGTAGCTAATTATCTTTTGGAATATGATTGGTGAAGTTTTGTAGATTTGCAAAAAAGTTACATAATTTTGAAATGGGGGGTCAATAGGGAGCAGAATTTTAAAACGTCTTCTTTTTTTTCCATTTTCTACAGAACGCTCGGGTTTATTATTGTTTCCTGATCGGCGCGACTGTCACACTCTATTCTTTCTCAAAATCTTATATTTTTAGGAGTAGACAATTCACCTATAGGATTGTGTAAGGTGGTGTCCTATGGATATGCATTAAAATTTGAAAACTTTCTTTTCATCCTAGAGGCAAATATGGAGTCGAAACCGACTTTCCTGCAAACTGATCCGATCTCTCTTATTTTTAGGAGGCAACCGTTTCAAGAATGTCTTTGACCTTTCTAACAGTAACTAAGTCAAGTAATGAACATGATTAGCTATGTCCAGTGAATGTGCAATAAGGTTTCAGAATGTTTTTTTTTCCATCCATGAGGTTAATTTCTAAAGGCTAAAATCTTTCTTTTCAAAACCTTCCTTTAAAAAACAAAGATACATTATGTTCTTGTTTCAAAGTGTATCGGTATTTTTTATTTGAAATACTAACACAAGAAACCAATTTTATTCATCTCAGCTGAGATGATCCCAATAACAATTGTCACTTCTTCACTTATTAGCAAAATATAATGATTTCACAATCAAACATTTACATGAAAGAATTTCTTGCTTTTTAAAGCTTCAAGTTGTTTGTTTGTTTTTCTAACATAACTTTTTTGCTTACAATAACTCTTTTTAAACAGAGTTTATGCTTCATTCTTTCATGACATATATATATATATATATATATATATATATATATATATATATATATATATATATATATATATATATATATATATATATATATATATATATAT
>PRKT01000002.1:477460-536976 GCA_003671525.1 Saccostrea glomerata | reverse complement strand
TATATATATATATATATATATATATATATATATATATATATATATATATATATATATATATATATATATATATATATATATATATATATATATATATATATATATATATATATGTAGATAACGAATAGTATTCAAGCTCAAAAACCATAAAACAACAGAAGCAGAGCAAACACGGACGTCTTAAACATCAGAGATGGGATCAGGTGCATTGGAGGAGTGAGCATCCCCTGCTGACCGGTCACGTCCGCCGTGTGTTCATTGTCGTGATCGTGAAATAACGGGAAAATCCGTCGTCAATACAGGGGGAAATCATGGTCTAACAATTAGTTTGAAAAACGTCAGTCAGTTTTTGACTTAATGATAGATTATATTTGCCAGCAAGATCAATGTATCGACCATAGAACTTACAAAATGATAACTTAAAACAACCTGTTGATATTCTTGTTTCATCACTTGTTTGTCAATAAATTAACTCAATTTAGAAATTTTTCATGGGTAAAGCATACTCTTATGTATCGAATCAATTGAGAAATATATACCCCGTATGCAGGTGATGGAGGTATATTGCTACACAAGTAAGGGAAGTTGACGATTGAAAAGTTGGAGTCATACCTTTTATCATATCACTGTAAAAAAAATAACTAGTTAATGTCACGAAGAAAACTAGTAGATTCACTGTCCATACAATCACTACCTTAATAGTAGTTTTACCAGATATTGGTATATTTACTAGATAAGATTAGTAAATTTAGAATTGATGAGTAACTTCACTAGGTATCTAAGTATCTATACGACCCCCGGTCCACAACTCACTATCTTAACCAGTAAACTGAAAGTTTACTAATCACGACCAACGCTTTACGAAACACACTAGTTAAATTCACTAGGTTTTTCTTTCAGTGTAGAGCCTGGTTGTTTCACCACAATTTATGTTAAGACTAAGTAAAATATCCAAATGTGAAACAGATTTGTCAGACTCCAGGGTATCTTTTATTTCACGCTCATCGAGATATATCGTATCAACATAAGAATGGAAATAACCATTGTTAATTGACAATACGTCAAAACCACATAGATATTCTCAATCTGAAACTCAGGCATCTTCAACTTCAGAGTACTTGTGTGTACAATCAGAATGATTTTATAACAAAAAGATTTTGCAAATGACCAGTGTCAAGATTAGTCCAAAAAATCGGACGTTTTCCAAGCTTTTTAACGATTTTGATAATTTACGTGCCAGGAAAACGTCAGGAAATTTCACCGTCTCCTACCGGAGTTGATTTTCGATACTTGCAAACCGACCTAAATGCCGAAATCAGAATTTATCAATAGCACAATGCCTCTAGTACTCACCAATATCGATAAAAAGAAAATATTACTCCACATTTCGTTACAGGACTTGCAAGATTTAAAATGCACGAAATGAAGACGACTCTTGACAGTCTAGCTGATAAAATTGCTTTCAACAGATTGTAAATTCTAAAAATTTAAATAAAAATGAACCATAAAACAATATTGGTAAGTACTAAAAGTATTGTACTATTGATAACTTGTAAGTTTGAAATTTAATTCGATTCGCAAGTATCTAAAATCCACTCGAGAATGCCGCCTCCGGTTGGAGGCGGCGATTTCCCAGTTTTCGTAATGGCGCCGGTTCTGACGTTTTCCTGGCACGTAAAATATCAAAATCGTAAAAACGCAAGGAAAACGACAGATATTTCGGACTATGTCAAGGTAAGCAAATGAACGAGTTCCATTTTGTTGAAAAAGCAGCTGTTTATAATATTTTAAAAAGTCTCGACTTCAATTTATCATGCGGGATGGTTGAATATATTTAAAGTTAAAAAGTTACAAGTTTATATGATGTTGATTTTGGTAAAATTTTGTGATTTCAAATTTTCAAAAAGTTTCTTGGAATTTTTGAGTACCCGGTATCCATATCTGATTTTTAAACCACTTCTCGAATATATTGTTGCACAGTACTTCTGAAGTACCTTCTCCACTACTGTTCATGCATGTATTTAAATGAGGAGTAAAGAAAGAGTCTTGGTAGAACATTTACTAGAACCGCTATGTGTTTTTTTATGAAGTTTCGGAATTCAGTATAGATATGGCAATACAAATTCAATTTGGCTGTTGGGAATATTCAAAACTGACATATGATTTTGAAGAATTTTCTCCTTAGAAAGGGAACTATAAGTATAATTTGGATTGTCATTCCCATTTCTTCTAAATTAAAATTTAAATAATAAGCCTTACAAACTAAGAAAATGTTTTTATCTGCTTTACCAGCAGAGACCAGTGCATGCTGATCGTAATCTAACTAATTCTTTTTTTCACTGATGAATTACTGAACACAGAGAGAACTGCCATGGTTCTCATTTTGCCTCTCAATCGCTTAATGTGAGCTTTGAATTTAGATCTGATACATTCTGACAGTGTTCAGTTTGATGAACATAACTATATTTATGTCAATTATAGAATCTCCCCCAGTAACTTTGGTTCGATAAAGGGAGAGAAATATACTAGTACACTCTGGTAATTAACGATTATGACAGAATCAAGACTGAAGGTGTTTTCCTTTACAATTACCTATAGATAAAACATTGCGAAGTCTGCAGTTCGTTCCATTTTATTTGACAAAAATATTTATTTAATTAATTTAACCTTGTATTGCATGTATCTTAAAGCAGGAATTAATTTAGAAATAAGCCGAATATTTCCAATGTCATAAATTAAATACAACTGAAACAATTGCAGAAAGACTATAAATAGCCTCGGAGTCGTTTTGAATCTGAAGTGTGGTTGCAAATCTCGAAAGAAGGACGTATAATTACCATGTCATATTAAATTGTATAATCCGGTGATGTAGATTTTGTAGACATTAATTTTTTCTGCTGTCAGATCGTAATCCAAAGGATATACGGTCATTAACACGGATATACAAAAATGTGCGAAATTTACTCACGTTCCCTTTCCGTTATCAAAATTAAAACGCTGACACGCTTTATTCGCTTAGCACTGAATAGATAAGTATGAAGAACTTCATCATTAATCCTATTAACTTCTTCAGTTTTCTACTTGTATACAATTACCGAAATATAGATAGAAAATCTTCCATATCTTTTTTTTTATTGTCGATAGAAGTGCTTCCGGTAAGAGAAAACGAGAGGTTTTCTGCGATGCAAGATTTCTGCCACATATCTAGTGCCTATTTAGAATTGTAATCAACATAGAATTTATTCAATGATCAAGTTCACAATTCAAATATATATATATATAAAATTTAGATAATACCCCCTAATACAAAATCATTAGTCTTGACCAAACTGAAAAAATTGTCATCTACTATAAAGTCGAATGCTGACTGACGTTTTTCATACAAGTTTGAGGATTATTCAAACACTGAATTGTTTACGGATTTCCTATATGCCCGGACAAGCAGTAGGACAGGGGATGTTCACTCCTCTATGACACCTGATCTCACCTCTGATGTGTTTGAGACGTCCATGCTTGCTCTGCTTACATAATACAATTTGTATCGTTTCAGTGGACTATTGGGCCTGAACTATATAATTAACACAAAGACTCTGCCACTTTTCAATACTGGCATGAAGGCATATTGTCATTTTTTTATCAGAGACTTTGCATTTTAAAAGTTTTATATTGTTTTCGTTTTGCCGATTTTAAATGAGTTTGTGTAGTTTTCATACGTAACTAAGCTTTTTTCATAACCAATTCCATCAATCTAAAAATGTAAGAGGTTTCAAACTTTGGCAAAAGGTTCGAAATAAAAATTATGTAGCTATTTATATTTATTTAAAAATAATGTTTAAGCAAATCCAATATATGCTTTTTTGCCTATTCTATTTCAATCGATTTTCGTTATCTAAAAGTGGGCAAAAAAATACTCGGGAGATTATCAAAACTCAGAATTTTTAATATCAGTAAATAGAAAGTTAAAAAATTATAAAAATAATAATTAATTATATTATATTTAATTTGAGATCGTGTACAAGATGGACGAATCCACACACACAAAATACAATTGGTATCTTTGGCTAGTAGGAAGTGCTTTGTGCTGTACTTGATTCCAGGGTCATTAATTAGATACATGTTCCAGGGTTATATTTCAATAAAAGAAGATTTCATCTCAAAAAGGGTACATGTACCATGATGTACACCCTTTGTGAGTGGCGTTAGTGAAGATAATCCATGTTCATTGAAAAGTTACATAAAGTACTTTAACAGCTTTCTCCAGCAGCTAGGTTTATAAAATACCGAACTGAATGAAATTTACAAACAATATGTGTGGAATATATCATATATCACTCACGTCATTTGATCAAGAGAGGCGATGGTCCATTACGATTAATAATCTTTCTATCAACAAGAGTGATTTTTTTTACACCGGAGTACGGGTTAGGGTGGAGATTTAGGGCGTCACGTTGCAAAGGTGCCATGACTAGGTATTTTCATAGTCTGTCTAGTAGTGATCAAATGATATGGGGGACATTCAATCCGAGGCGGGACCCTGGTATTGTTCTTTTGAGACAAGCAGACGACCCAAACAGTGTATTAAACGTTCACAGACTTTGTTCAATTTGAATACTTGTATTCAAGTTATACGACCTACATGGATATTGTATTATCGTATCAATCTGCTAACTCAATATGACTTGTGTTTACAGGTTATCGATAGCGCATTAGCTTAATTACATTTATATGTATATATTTGAATTGTTAAATAAAAATTTCGCCATTCGATTTAGCTTCAAACAATGAGAAAATGATTGGTCTTTTATTTCTTTTCATTTTGTTTACAATGTCGCCAACTCTAAAAGAAGAAACAGTTGCAAATAAAATCTGTTGATCGTTTACGGCTTGATCAAAGATACACAAAAGTGGGTGTAAAATATCGCTGAATACAAAACAAAACTGAATGGATTTCCTGTTTGAAAATACTCAAGTGAAAACCTGCCAAATATCTCCAGTTTAAAATTGGACTGGTTCATTGTTAAACTCTACAGCAAACAAGTACAGAACTAGGTAGGAAGCTCATGCCATGAACAAAATAGCACTCCGATCAAAGAGATTTTTATTTTCATTTACGAAAAATTTATCCATGACTATCAAAATGTAACTCTTAATTCTTGACCAGAGAGATTTCGAGATCCTCCTCTCCCTCTTCTCTCAAGAAAAAGTAATATGTAAAAATTTCCAAACCTGGGCATTCATATAATTTTAATCAATGACTATCCACTTTATCATCCTTATACTAAGTTGTCTAAATGAGAAGTTTAACATTGCTACCCGAATATTTATAAAATAATCATTAAAAGCATGTGTATTCCAAAATATTGGTACTTGGGAATTGCTGAAAGAACAAATAAAAAAATGCACGCATTATTATTTATCAAAAAATATATTTAAAACCTTGATAAATATGTAAAAAATGGAATACCAACAGATGACGTCTTCGGAAACCAAGGGTTTTCGAACCGCTTCGCTCTCTTTGTATATTAATACCTGATCAATATATTATAGGATCATGATAAGGAGCACACGGCGGGTGTGACGGTCGACAGGGGATGCTTACTCCTCCATGTCACCTGATCCCACCTCTGATGTTTACTGGGGTCCGTATTTTGCCGTGTTTCCGGTTCGTTTTTTTTAAATTCTATTTTATGACAAATATTGTTCGTTATCTCTACATTACAAGATAATATGAGTCTTCTTAGATGGATATCTTTATACATTTTTTGCAATGACTAAATGAAATTTCTTTGAATGTTGGCATTTATGGACAATGAATTGATTGAAAGTCCCTATTGCTTCTCTCGGGATAATTGCATTCCTTTCATTTTGTGACGATAAGATTATGCGAATATTTTAGGTTTTAATCAAATCTTTTAAATATATCTTTTCGGGCAATTTAATTAGCACATTTCATTGTTTTTGTATCATTTTTCTCTACTTCATCCTACATGTATCTGAGAATTAAGGGATTTCAGACAGATTTAATCAAACGTAACTGAACGATTTAAATGAAGAGGGAGGCGACACTCTTCTCACGCTTGTTATTTTTGTGCATTGAGAGGAAATCTTACAAGATCGATGTGTCTGTTTATTATCAATCGGTATCTCGTACAAGAGCCTGAGCTCATTGAACCGTGACGAGCTCCCAATCTATCACGGCTACATGTTCTGACAAATCTAGGAATATGTCAAGAAAGAGATAATATGACTTCCGTGCATGTATTTACAGTTTAACATGATTCGGCAGAAAACATTAAACGTGTTTTAAGGATAACGTTTACTCCGTTGCCAAAGACTTCAAAAATAGGAGAAAAAAATACCACCTATATTGTGCATTGTTAAACTACGGTAATCGTGTCATATTTCACTTTCAAATAAATAAGTCGATGACCTTTTTCATGATAGTGGTCTCTGATTTCTCTAAAAACACCACAGTCTCAATTTTACACAACACAATGAACTAATATTTTCTTTATCAATGAAATATAACAAGTAGAATAATCTTTATATATAGATAATGAAATATAATGAAAATGGAATATATAATTCTTTAATGTGATTTTAAACAAATATAGTTTTATCAAGAAACATATTAATAAAGTCAAAATTTCCAGTCAATTTTCTTAATTCTACAGATTTTAATTTAAAAGTTCCGAGTGATAGGAATGGTAAACTAGTTATATAGCCTCAGTTTCCTGTGTTGGTGTAAGATTATATGATCAAATTCTTGTATACGAACTGTGACGTAATGTTCCAGATACCGGAAGCGCATCACTTCTCACCAATCGAACATAACTCTCTTTCCCAGCAGTCTAAAAATGCCATTTACTTAATTGGCGGAACTACATTACATACACTGCTAAAAATTAATTTCTATGACTTTCTAAAATTAAATTGAATGTTTGTAAAAAAAATTAATAATTGAATTTGGTCATATATATTACTGTGGTTAATGGCTTGTACATTTTTGATGTTATCTAAAAGTTAAAAATCAGAGATGCTACCCGATAAGCGAGTTATTACCATAGTAGCTTTGACGCTTTCCCCCCGTAAACTTGGTAGATGTGTTAAATTTTAAAAAGTCACCCCGACCCTTTCATTCAGGTCTCACAAAACTGAATTCAATCACTCATTCAATATTTGCTTTTTTTCCCATTTGGAATTAAACAACAAATGTTTTATGCTCAAAAAGTCGCCTGGTCGGCGAAACATTACATTTCTCATGTCGAAGTGCAAAAGCATTTCTTAACAATCAGATTTCTAAAATGCAAGAAACGAAGACGAAAATGGCAGACAAATCGTCTGTTTTCCCATTAATAGCCTATAACACGCCTTTAAAAGAGGATGAAATTTACATACCCCTTTTATAAAGCATCGGGTATTCAATTTGATGATATAAATTGGTACTTTCCTTGGCGATGTTTCCTATTATGACACGATCTCATTATTATGCACCCAGCTTAAATTTCTTTTTGTTTGATGAAGTAAGGAGGGGTGTGCCGAATTTGTCCGGCCCCACTGGTACAGCCAGTGTTCGAATTGCACGGATAACTTTTTACCATCACGATAAGAGGATATGTCTTAATCTTTAAAGATTTGATTTCAGTCCAAAGTATCTAATTCTAGCCCTTCGCTATCTTTCCTCCGTGTTCGAATTAAGATTCTTAACTTTTTAAGTTCATTCTAATTGCATAAGTTTTAAAGATTTAATTTTTAATTAACAAAAAATGATGACTTACCTCTTCGTTCGTCTCCACGCTGGAGTAGGGGTCGGGGTCTGCCATTAGGTCCTTAAAAGCAACTGTGTTCCCAAAAGTAAGGAATTGGAGAAGTATTGCACTTAGCACCATAATATGAAAGAATCGAAAGTCTTCCATTTTTAATAATTTCACAAATAATTAAATGTCCCTGCGTCCCCTCAGGAATTCGTGATGTTCTGATCCAAAGGAAGCACAAAAATTACTTAACCTTCACGAACAATTGCAGGTATTCAAAATTTATAGCTCGTAGAAATACATGTAGCACGGCTTATCAAATGGAAAAGAATTTATGAAGTGTTTACGCACACTTAACGTGAAAAAATTGAAACGAAATTCAATTAATGCTTTTTATTATCCAATGCAGGAAAGATTGAATTCTTGATATTTTTTATATAATAAAACATTACTAACGTTAACAATTCGGAGGCTCTTGTCGCTTTGACGCTCCGGGATTCGGTCCGCGTTTAATTTGAAAGAAGAAAGCTTCTCGCTTTGGTAGAGCCAATCAACTCGACAATGGAATACAAGTGCTTTACGACGACTGGCGAGGTATTTACTGTACAGCCTAACGGATACTTGTCGGCGTACGTATCCTTTTAAATAAACAAACCGGACCGTATAAAATCAAATAAACTCGCTAAAACATCAATAGGGGGATTATTACAACAGCTAAGCGGTTATAACTGTGATGCAAGGCATTTATTAATGGATCAAAGAAAACACTTTCACGTTCCTTTTATCTTAATACTCAAGTGTAAACTTTATATTGAAATTTTAAATTTTGTATCTTTTGCCATGGAAAGTATTGTGACAATTTAAAAAAATATATATACGTGAATTCAAATATATGACAATTAATTTCTTCAGAGACCCATATACTAGTAGAAAGAAGAAATTACAAGAAGAAATTTAGAAATTATCTGTCAGATATTTGAATTCACGTATAATTTGTCCATGATTTCTTGAAATATTTTTGCTCTGAAATATGTTTTTAATCAAACGAACATTTTGATTGACGATTAATCATCAATTTCACAAATCTGTATATTCGAGAAATATAAAAGTAAATCAGATGTGTATACTTAAAAAAATTCCAAGGAACTTTTTAAAAAAAATTACCAAAAAGTTAAACGAAATTCAATAACATCAAAACTTACAACTTTTCAACTCTACTGTCAACCATTCTACATTAAATTAAAGAATAGGCTTTTTAACATCATCGACAGCCGCTGGGGCAAATTTTAATTACCTTGTCATTGGTCATTTGCATATTCATTTGATAAAACAACTGGAGATAACGAACAGTATCCAAGATCAATAGTCCATAAAACAATACAAAACAGGAGCCGAGCAAACACAGACCTCCAAAACATCAGAAGTGGGATTAGGTGCCATTGAGGAGTTAGCATCACCTGCTGACCGATCACAGCCCCTTTGTGCTCCTTGTCATAATCGGGAATAACGGAAAATTCGTCGTCAATTCAATGTATGAATAATGGACAATAATACGAAATGATTACTTTTAACGAGACTGTTGATATTATTGTTTCATCGACTTGTTTGTCAGTAATTTACCTCGTTTTCGAAATTGTTCTTACGTAGAGCATGCTCTTGATTATCGAATCCACTGATATATATAAACTCCGTATGCAGGTGATGAGGGTATATTGCTGCATAGGTAAGGGAAGTTCACCATTATAAAGTTAAAGTCTTTACGTTTATCATAGCTGCAGATCTGTAGCTCTCAGAAAAAAATATATTGATAGACCGGAGAGCTACAGTGCCACCCATTGAAAAAACTGTATATTTATTGCGCACAAAAAAGTGCGCTCGGTTCCCGATTTATTTCTCCATGTTTTGAAAACTGTAATTTCAAAATATTACTAACCGTGTGTTCCTAACATATTCTTTCGCTGTTTCCACATCCAAACATTCCTCATTAATGTTGTTAATATATAGTCCTCCTGACCCTGATTTTGTAATCATCGAACATTTCGCTTATTTATACTGCCATTTTGGTTTCAAGGATAATTCGGTCCAATATGCTTCGTTCAGATGTCAACTACGAGAGTACTTGATTGAGGATAAAGGAATTTTTTAAAATCATTCCTGCAATTGAGGTAAGAATTTGGAAGAATTAATCAAGAAGCGTGCGCATTTGGTACTTTTATTGTGTAAAATAATATGTGCCTGTTTCGGATTAAGCGGCTTTAAATACGTTATCAAAATTGAATTTTGTAAAATAATTTTGAAGGAAGGGGAACTGCGTGAATTTGTCTAAAAAGCTGACGAGTGACATACCTCAAGCTGTTTCACGATCCTAGGGCCAGGTCTTCCAATAATCTGTCGGAATTCCCATGAGTACCAATTGTGTCCCGTTATAAGCAGACATTTTTTGCATTCATATGAATTGATTCAAAATCTTCTAAATAAGAATTTTGCTTTTACTTTCAAGTCGACATTTAGATACATGTATATGTATATCGACTACGCGTTATTAATCAAAAATAGTTGCTTCCATTCATATGATATATTGCAGTGAACTTGAAATGATAGATACCACAGTGTCCGACACATCTGTTACATATTGAATATTATTGTTCACACAAAAAAACCCATAATAGTAACCTTAAAATGAAGCTATATGATAAAAAGGTATGACTTCAAACTTTTCAATCGTCAACTTCCCTTACTTCTGTAGCAAAATCCTTGTCAACCACAGGCACCTGACGTTACTTATTTTTCTTTTAATAAAAGAATATATACCCTTACCTAATAATAAACCGATTTTATTATTATGTAAAGGAATATTTTTTATTAAAAGAAAAAAAGTAACGTCAGGTGCCTGTGTATCACACATATATGGGGTTTATGTCTCTCAGTCAGTTGATTCGATATACCGGTATGCAAGACCATCCTCTACGTACTAAGAATTTTTAACACGAAGCAGCCATTGACAATCAAGTTAATGCACCAAAAATATGAAAATAACTTTTAAAATCATTTCGCAAAGTTAATGGTCGATACAAAAACCTTGTCAGTAAGTACAATCTATCATTAAGACATATGCTGATCGGCTTTTTTCATACTAATTGTTATGTCATTACTTTCACATTGTCGACGGATTTTTTTTTCCCGATCATGACAAGGAGCACAAGGTGATCAACAGGGGATGCTAACTCCTCCATGGCACCTGATCCCACCTCTGATGCCTGATCCGACCTCTGATGTTATAGAGAACCGTGTTAGCACTGCACCTGATTTTTATTGTTTGAATGTACATTTGAGCTTAAATACTGTTCGTTATCTCCATAAATTATTTTACGTTACAAGCACTTCATGATTTCATGACTTGGGCGAAGAACAAAAGAACTGGGAAACAAGCCATGAGACTATCCATGATTCAGTTGTATGAGAGGAGTTGCGGATAAGAGATGGGTACCCCAAAGCGTAACAGGCAGACGGACGGACATACAGATTACCAAGCGTGGGGTTTTATATATAAAGCCCTTGCGCTTAGAAATGATTTAATAATGTAATGGGGTGTCATTTGCTGATTTGTTACTCCTATATTATTATATGATTGATATGATTTTAGGTAAAAGATAAGTAAAAGATAAGTATTTTCGATAATACTTAAGTTATTATAATGAAAACGTTTTGAATACAATAGAATTCAATTCACTTTATTACGTAAGACATACATTTTATTGTATACAATATAAATTTATAACTTGAAAACAGTAAAGCATAGCGCAGGTAATTTTTCTTTTTAACAGTCAGCATAATAATTATACAATCAGTATCATGATGATGGAGAATATACAAACCATTTTTTAATTGTTTATAGGGCAGTATGACATTCATTTAAACACACAGAATACATGTACCACTTAGATAAATGATTTCGCTTATGATTATGAGAGAGTAGCTAAAATCTACAGCAGGCTTCGATATACTGTATGAATGTACATGTATGCTTATTTAACAAACTGATTTGGATTTCATTTCACAACTAATTATAAGTTAAATTAGGTCGGGAGATTATAATTCAGCTTAATTTTTACAGATTCTCTTTGCAACACACTCAGCTTCACATGGAAAACAACAAACTCTAGATAAAACCTCTAGATATAAGATAGATGTATTTTAAATACTATCAATCAAAAATACAAAAGCCTACTGCTTGTAAATGAAATTTCATTTTCGCGTTATTAAATGAAAGATCGAAGGGAAAAGCTCTGGATTAATTTTTATCTCTTTGAATAAAGCTTTCAAACAGTTAAGAAATGTTATTTTATATTGTTGACTTTCTTTTCTGGTCTAATGATAAATATCCGAGTATACTATATATTTCAGTAAAATATTATAATGAGGTTATATGGAATACGATTGATTGTGTTCAGGTTTCACGGTCAAATTTGGGTTCAACTTTGAACGTATTGATATTTATAATTAGCCATATCATATTGTTTTGGACACGACTTGAACAAACTAGATTTCACTCATCAGCACTACGATGCAAATAAAATTTGATTTGCAGTTTGATTTCAAAAGACATGCGATATTTGAAAACAAGTAAACGTCGGTTGAAGTTGTTACGTGTTACAGCTTTTTGATTCAGTGTATAGATAGCAGTCTAAGTTTTCAAGAACATACAAACATAAAATTGTATATATAATTTTTTGGGGGGAATACCAGAATGTCTTAAATAGGAATATCTTAACTATTATTATTTTAGGTTTTATTTTGAAATAATCGTAAAGATTTATAAATTCTGAATGAGGGACGTTTTTTATATCCCTGTATTTGAATCTATATTGAACATTGAACGGTTGTGATTATATTTTATCTTTGTTATAAATGATACTGCTTCGTTAAAAATTAGAAAAATCGGATGTACATGGAAATGCCGTTCTAAAGGCTCAAGACCCTGTATTTGTATCTACATTGAACATTGATACTTTATCTGTGTTATATATAATACTGCTTCGTTTAAAATTAGAAAATCAGATGTACATGGAACTGCCGCTCTAAAGGCTTAAGAAATTTAGAATGTTATAAAAATAATATTTATGCACACTGTCGCAGAATATAAAATGAATAGTGATCTAGAAGTCGTTAAAAAATTACATGTGAAAAATTCTTTATATATAGTATAATGGAAAAACAGTGCTTAATTGTATTTTGTAATAGAAGTTTATAGAATAGTTATATTTTTGCACAGTTATGAAGTGTTGGTTTTACTGCACATGAAGATTCAGTATATAAGATACATTTAATGCACAGTGATCTTTATAGTAATCCTGGTGCTTAGTATGCCTCATTTAGTAGATTTATCATTATGTTCTTGGTGCATAGCACGTTGCAGCCAGTGAAATTAGTAAGTTGATGTTGCTGCGTATGTGACACAAGTAGAGTTTTCAGGGTGTTTCTGGTGTACAGCACGGTGCATCCAGTGGAAGTCCTGGAGCATAGCACGTTGCAGCCAGTGGAAGTCCTGGTGGATAGCACATTATAGCCAGTGAAAATCCTGGTGCATAGCATGTTGCAGCCAGTGGAAGTCCTGGTGCATAGCATGTTGTGACTATCACTCCCTCGTGTTTCTTCCTCGTCACTGACTTCAGCAAACTGTTCCATCTTGGCCTGCTTCTTCCTGCGGACTTTATCCAGCTTGGACACCACGGGATTTACCAGCTTATATTCCTCGCTGTTCACATTGATCTGGAACTCCGGGTTGGAGAACATGGCCGAGAATCTGTCATCCTCCAACAAAGACGTAGTTTCCTTGACTTTCTTCTTGTTGGTTCCTATTTCTTTCACATCCATCAGTTTCTCTGCTAAGTCTCTATTAACTTTCGGGAGTTTCTTCAGCCTAACTCGATTGGCTCTCTCCTGGTCAATCTTTTCCCGTATCTTGTTCTTCCTGTACTCTTCATAGGCAAATGGTTCAGCAATGGCCTTAGCCTTGTTGTAAAGCCTGTTGTCCATGAAAAAGCCATGCATGTAAGCTCTTAGTAATGTTGATCCTATTAAGTGGGACAGACCAAGTTCCTCTAACTCTCTCCTGGTTACAAATTTGTAATCATCATACACAATCTGAGCCGTGCTTTCCTCCAATTCCTCTGTCAGATTGTCCAGAAATGAACACCATTTGGGGGCAGTTCCTAATGTTGGTATGTAATAGGACAAGATTTTTTGGCCTTCATTAGCCATGAAAAGAAGTCCAGAGTTGGGCAGAAGACAAAGATCATTGAGGTTTGTGCCTGGTTCAATTGAAGTGAAAGCTTTTCCTGTTTCACGATCCCACAACTTTAGGATTTTTGTGTCCATGGATAGGACAAGATTATGTGATTTTTGAAACTCGATTGATTTAATGGGCAGTTCGTACTGATGGTCCTTTACAAGCAGTGGTTTGCTGGACCGAATGTCATACAATAAGATATGTCCCGTGCTTGTTCCTACAGCCATATTCAATGCATCAGCAAACTTCAGTGCGGTCACCTTAGGAAGTTCCTGAATATCTTCAATATGATTGGACAAAGTAATGTCTAGTATTCCTGCACCTTTGCGTACTCGTGGGTCAAAGCATTCCACAGTTCCTGACGCTGTCCCACAGGCTAACAGTCCATGCGAGGGATTTATCTCACAACAGTTGATGTCTGGTGATTTAGTGGTAAGGGGACTCAGAAATCTACCCTGCTCTAAGTTAATTCGGTACACATCTGAGCCAATTCCACCAATATACAAGTCACAACTTGGGAAATGATAGGCCATATCTCTCCCATATTTTGGTATTCTCAATCTGTAATACCTTCCAAATTGGGAATGCAGTTCTATGTACCTATCACACTGTAGAAACACTAATTTCCCATAATCTTCTCCTAGAAATTGGAACTTTACGACATCAGAATCAAGTCCTCTTTCAAATTTGAGTGACATCTGTGCGGTATCAAAGCATTTGATTCTTGGTTTGTAAGTTCCCGTGGCACAGATGTACTGTCCGTCTGGTGAGACTCTGACACAGTGACTAGCTGTCGGCATGTCAAAGTCCTGTAGAAGCTCAATTCTCCTCCTCACATCAATGTCCTGCTTCTGTAAGGAGCGCCTCTGTCTGAAATAGAAATATATTAATTCAAAAAATTATTACTGGGCATTTCTTATTCGACTTTCAAGAAATTAAATTAAATAATGTATTACATTATATAGTATAATGTTACCGAAGTTCATAGTTCCAAATAAGGTACTAACAGTAATATAAATTTATAAGTAATTGTGTACTGACTACTGTGTTACTTTGTCTCACATACTCATGACATAGCCTACCAACCTGTCCGACAGCCATTCTGGGAGAGATTTTCCAGCGCTGAGATTATAGATCTTCACATTATTTGGATTAGAAACCTGCATTCTGTCAGCTTGTTAAGCAGTAACCCACTTTCTTGCTCCGTGAATACAAAAATTTAGAATGATCGAAATGAACATGGCCTGGGGAACATGTGTTTACAACGTAAAGTTAAACCGGAAATACCCATAATGAACAAAAATTTCTATTCCGGATAATTTTGAAATAATTTTATTTTCCACACAGCTAAAATATTTACGAAAAATTAATGCAACGAAAAAGAAGCAAAATTTTGAATTGGTTTATATACTTTTGTAAATTACTGGAGGAGGGCACAACTCCAAATAAACGAAATTGTATAATAGAGTGCTTTGGATTTTCTTCAGGAGGAAAGCTAATCAATCCCAAGGGACTCATTCATTGCAGTATTCAGATTACAATGGGAACATTTTCAGAAGTTATCTCTCTATGCCAAATCATTCTTATATAAAGTTAAGGAATCTACCCAATCACCCCAGCTCCAAACCAGAGGACATATAGAAATAAACTTAGCTTCAAAATATGTCTTTTTGCCTACTAAACTACCATACCAAATTTTAACTTAATTGGGTTACCATAAAAAAAGTTATTAGGAAAAAATTTGTGGACGGAAGAATGACAGACGGACAGACATACAGAGTGATTACTATAGGGCACCCGCAAATCCTTGCGGGGCCCTAATAATGAAATGATTACAGTTTTAAGCATGGAGACTTCATGCGAAATTGTGGCCCCAGGGTCAGGGGTTCTGGTGCTAGGGTTGAGCTCCTATGGCCATGAAGTGAAAATGCATCACTCTGTGGCTCTTACCTTGCACAAAACCTTGGATGTCAAAGGTGTTCTACCATCTTGCTGATTCAGTCGTGATCTTATTCAAATTTCTTTCATACATTTGAAATCTGAGTTAATTTGTGGCAATTTGTGTAATTTTTCTTGCTCTCAAAGCCTAACAGAAGACTATCATCAAGGCCTATTTGCAATGAAGCATTAGACAAAATAAGAGCGAAATATGAAATGAACAAGAAGGCAGTTTCAGGCAGAGAAATGTATCGACCTGATGCATATTCATCCACCAATCACATCCGAGGTTTGAATGGAGCGTAGCAGAATCAGCCAAGGTTGGCCAATGGAAAATGCATACTAGTAAATTTTTTAAAATCTTCTCCAATATATTTTGCAGAAAAACTTGGTTATGGTATGCAGAGAGCTTCTATTTCAATTGTGAAATTCCTGGCCTAATGATTAGGGACTGATCATGTAAGCTCTATTCTAATCAAATAGTAAAAATTGCTTAAATTCTTTCAAAATCTTTACACTCTTTTGTACTTTGCACACAAGCTAAGTGCAAAGTTATGATTAGAAAAGGTGCCTCTACTTATTGGAATTCCTGCCCCAAGGCCAGGGACTCTTAGCTTAAAGAAGTGAGTTGTTCTGTAATACAGACTAAAACACTGCAAGAAAAGCCCAAATGATCAAATTAACTTTATTATCTACACACATAATAAACAGGTTACATATTGATCTAGATAACAATAACGCAGTATTAACATAACCAATGTACACCTTACAGAGGTAGTCTGTACAACCAATAGTCATCACGTTAAGACAATACTTGGTCACGGGAAGCTCACTGCTTCAGTTATAAATAAAATCTTACTGTAAACAAGGCAGTAGTAAGTTTAGTATCAACAAATTTCTTATTCTGTATTAAAAAAAACATAATTTACATCTTTTTCGGGTGAAGAAACTGAAAAGTGGTTTCCTTCACACAGAGAAGCAATTGAAAAATTCTCTAATCTCGGGATTTAGTCTATTTTTCCCCTAAAAGTCATCAATACAATAAAAAAGTTTTTACTTATTTCAAGGTCAAGGCGCATATTCTCTTTGAGTTTCTGCTGTTTAAATCTGTAATTTCTTTGAAATTTCACCTTAATTAGATAATATGTGAGGTTCATATAAACTTAAGGCACAACACTCATTCAGTATGTGCTGATCAAATTAAAATGTCTTACAGTTGTATATGTTGAGTATTTTTACAGAGTGACATACAATTACATCAGATGAAGAGTACAGATAGTTTATGCTGGACAGTAGATCACACTGCTTTGATTAATGCTAGAAAATTTGGCATCAAGTTTAGTAAAATCTGCATTAATAAAATCTGCATAAAGAGCCCTATTTCATGTACATCATATTTTCCAATTTCCTACACACAAAATATACATCTGATAGTAGTACATACACGTATACTTCAATACATACAGTTTATACATCTGGACAATAAGACCTATATCATATACAGTATTACTAAAGCTTAATCTGGAAATAAAGGTTAGTCATTAGGTGCACATGCCCTACGCATGACAAAGTGAGTGCTATCCTATGACAAAGTGAACAAATAAAAAAAAAAACACGGGGTTATTTAAAATTGATTTATAATTTGTTAAAAATTAAATAAGAAAACGTTTTAAATAAAATAATAATGAGGCAAATGAGAGAATGATAAGACATGATACTTCATTAACCTTACCATTATTTGTGGTCTTACAATTCAGTGTCGTATTTACAAAGAGTAAACGACTGTTTCCTGTGAGTTAATCCTATACAAGTTTCTAGTTGTTTGTTCACAACAATTCCTTGTTACTTTTTACTGATTTAGGGAGTGGATGAGTTCATTACATTCTTTGTTACTGTATACAGATAAAGGGATAAGTGGACGATCTTTTATGAGTATTTACAGTATAAATACAAAAGATGATTTTTATACATGTGTGTAATGTTTTTCTGACCTAAATGATTTGTCCAGGGTGCATCAGGGAAGTAAGAGCTGTACCTACATGTCAACAGATAATTTGACCAAATTATCCAGAAAAAAAAATTTGTCTCACACATTGAACATTTACATTGCTTTCTACTCTTCATCGTATATCAAAATAATGTATAGTTAATTATAGTCCAGCCAATTTTCTTTTAAGAAACTTCTTTTTCAGATAAAGGAAATCACATTGGAAAATATATGATGCGTTTAATAAATCATGGTGCAACCAGATTCATGACATGTTCATTCTTTTAAAAAATGACTTTGGTTAGATAAAAAACGCCGAATTGCTGTTCAATGAAAACTACAGGTTATGTTAAGCATGCATTATATGTGATATTTAATGAAACATGAAATAACATATATGATTATTGCATCATAATATGAAATACCCTATCAGTAACTTCATAAAGAGCTTCGTTATACTTTACCCTGCTTGTAATATAGTACAGAAAGAATTTAGTACACACACCACTTAGATTACCAAAAAACTTAGAATTCAGTTGTCCATGATACTACCAAAAAAAAAACAATTCAATTCTATTTCAGAACTGTACTAATGTAATTGGCAAGGAGTGAATTCCCTATGCATGCATTTTGAGGAGTTCAATGTCTAAAGCAATTTGAAAGTTTAATATTAAAAATCTAAAGCAATTTTTGATAAATTGTCTAAGTTTAGCTTTTTATCAGAGTGTTTTATACAGCACCCCGAAGTCTGTGTATAAACTAATAATGATACAAAAATAACGTACAAATAATAAATATAATATCTAACTATGTACAAAAGATACAACTGATTTGATTGTATACAAGCACCTTATGAAGAGAATGATAAGAAAAGATCAAAGATGAGGATCACTTAGAAAGCAAGAGAAACCATTAAAGAATTAACTCCTCCTAAGTACAACTGCACCAATATAACAGTAAAACTAAAGCTCCAAGATCTTGAAACACTCTGCTAGCTTTCTTTAATTCAAACATCCTTATTTTTGGAGGATAATCTTGTTACACCCACTGATCTGTGACAGAAATGTTTAGGGTATGCTGGTTCCAAATTTTCATAGAAAGTCTTTATAAGGAAAAATGTCACCACAGTTCAAATAGTGAAGCTCTCAGATATAAAACTGGTTAACAAACATTGAAAAATATAGATACTTATAAAGAGCTGGTTTCCAGTTCAATTCAAAGACCACAGATGGTACATGTGTAATACTGTATTAGATTTTTCAGGCACTGGGAAATTGTGCAAGAAGATAAAACAAAGTGTATTTATTTAGTGCTAATCACAAGCGATCTAAAAAAAATATATAACTGAATACTTGATGTAATTGATAATCATTTAAAAGTCACTCAGATAAGTAAATAAGATATTATTTCGCTCACAACAATAGACAAAAATTCTTCTATACAATCATTACAATGTAATATAAAATAATTCTTCATAAAAATGTACATACAGTATTTTAGATGGATTATTGAAAAAAGACCATGAGACGCTTGCTTGATTAATTAATGATGTTTACAAAACTAAAAGAATAATACAGAAACTGTCAAAATACACTTGAGACAGTAACAAAAAGTACACAGAATCAATTAAAGTTAAAACTGGCAATTGTTCAAAATCAAGTAAACAATCTATTGTTCTTGATAACAGACATGTATTGCATTAATTGTTCAGAACAAAAGGTTATACTTATTGCTTGGAGGACATAGTGTACCCTGAAATAGATCTGTCTCTAGCTAAAACTGGCCCGGTGGTTCACCATTTATAGACTGTCTATAGTGAGGTGATATAAAGTCTGTGGATTTGTTGCGGTGATAGTCTGGGGGTTCACCGTTTTTAGACTACCCTTTGTCTAGTTGGTGCTGTCATATAAAGTCTGTGGCTTTGTTGTCGTGATAGACAGGCACACTACTGGTCCGCTGATGATCAGGTGTCCGTACGTTAGGTATCCTCAGTAAACTGTCCGGCTGTAATAGAAATAAACATGTTATGTTTTATAAACAGGTTACACATTTCTACAGACTTAAAGACATCTCTACAGAAACAGAGACATCCAAAAACTGTATTTAATACATCTCTCCAGAAATGAAGACATCCATAAAGCTGTATATAATACATCTCTAAGAAATAAACCATAACTCCTACATCTCTACAGACTGAGTGACTCTGAAATAAGACTTAAGTAGTCAGTTGAGCAGCTCTTACCAGTGGCTCTATCTCGGCCTTTTGATTATACGGGTTAGAGTCCTCGTCGGGGACAAAGTCTTCCTCATCGCTATCCAGCAGGTTCACCATAGAGGGCGCCAGCTTCTCCTTCTGACTGGTTCATAGTTAAGGTCAATAACCAAGATTTATACATATTCACCAATCAACCCATAAACAAGCCAGTGCATGTACATACCATTTTTTTTATGTGAAGTTGGGATAACTATGAATAGTACAGTGCATATGTATATAAAATTAAACACGACACACAGACAATTTAAAGAAGGATACATTTGTTTCAAAGTCATTTTCTTCTTCCTTCTGGAGAAAAACTTCTTGGCTAGTGCCATGAATTGCTTCTTGGATGCTATAAAAACAAACACATCTTTAGACTTCAGCCTTTTCTATTCTTTCTGAAGCTTTAATTATCCACACATACCAATACTTTATGAGCTAATACACCTTGCTGACAATTTGGTGACAAAATTCACCAGTTTATTTCATTACCTCCGCCCATGTTATTGAGCTGTCTCCGAAGCTCCGCGTCTTCATCTTTTTGTTTTGGGGAATTCTGGGTAAACGGAAATGCTTCCAGATTTTTCTGTCTGTCATCTCCATAACCATTTGTAGCTGAAATGAAGCAAATACATAAAAAATATGACATGAGCTTCCAGTGTTTATTCTCATGAACTTACCATGAGATAAAAATTTTATGATGTGTCATTTTCTAGGAACAATAAAAGTAATACCAACTTTTCAATCTCTGTATTTTTATTCTCTACATGAAATTCATTTTTTTTCTACAAATAAAATTTGAGGTGGTCATGATTGTTGGATACCTGTTGTCTCCCTTGGCTGTAGGGCAGGCAGCACTGTGGGCTCAAATGAAGCCATGTCTCTGTGATCTGAAAAAATATAACAAAATCGTCAACATCCTTCTTCCTTGCAAAGGCATTTCATTGATCAATACTGTACAAGTCAAAAAATGTGGGGAATTTCTTCTTCAATGAAAATCTTGCAAGACCAAGTAAACATTTTCCCTGTACATGACTGAATGAAAAAATAACATCCCTTTTGACACATAAAAAAAAAAATCCATAGACAAATAAGAAAATATTTCCTCAAAAACAAGAAAAAACTTCCTTAAGCTATCCAGTGTCACTTTACTACTTACCAGTAAATGACCTTGTAAACTATCAACTGCAATACACATTAATTCCTTACCTTTCTCTAGAGTTTTCATGAAGTCCTCATTTCCCCGAAGCTCCTGTAAGAATTCGCTGTTCTGTAGAGCGATAGCAAGTCGTTCATCCTCCAGGTACTGGGACATTTCTAGGTCTACGTTCTTCACGGCCTTCCTTCTCCGGCGCTCATTCTCCTTCAGCTTCTCATCCAACATGTCTTGACTGAACTCATGGGAGGAAATTATCTACAAACATGAAAGTGAAATGATATACAGATATTCTCTTTGAATGATACTCGTACTTAAAATAAGTGTAATAAACAAGTAAATTCTAAAGGATGTTCATTGGTCATCTTTAGCAGACCACGCAGGGACAGAAAAATCTCAGATGACCTTGAGAGATCCAAACTTATACTCCTATAAAACTCCTTGTAAGCTTTCATTTTTAAAATTAAAATCTTTAAATGAGAAATTAAGGAAACAAAGTCTCTTTCAGCAGGAACGTTGGACTTTTATGAAAATTACAGTATTTTCTATGACATAAATGTATGACAAGAGTATTCTAAAAATTTATCTCTCATAAAACAGCAAAGCAAACAATGCCCCTTATAATTTTACATTTGTTCCATAGAATGCATAAAGAGAGAGCACTCAAGGGTCTAAGGAAATTTACCTACCGAGACCCTAAAATATTCTTGTCACTAGAAATAAGCTTACTAATGATTTAGACATCCCCGGAGACACGTCCACACTTTTCCCAGCATGCACCACAGGTAAACCTTCACCTCCCTGAGACCACTTGGGTCTTTCCGGAGCTCGCTCACTGCGACTCCGCGATATTTTCTTTTTGTGCTCACTGCTGCTGTTTGACAGTCGCTCTGTGTGCCTGTTCCTCCTACTGATGTTGTGGTGAGTTCTCTCTGAGTTGTGGGGTAAGAATCCCTCCAAGGAGAGAGGGTCAGGAGACTTTGGCACGGTTAATCTCAGGAAATCATCAGGCAGGGTGCCCAGCATGGGGGGATTCCAATTCCGGAAGCCACTCTTGACAGGGGTGCTTTGACTTATTGAGGAGGTGGGGAGGGGTCTCTTTGGTTCTGTATTAGAGAGAGCTAGCGAGTCCACCATGTCATCACTCTGTCGACTCCGGTGGCTCCTGCGATGATGGTGATGATGATGATGCGATGATCGACTATGATGATGGGACGATGATTTACTATGTCCATGACTGTGAGTCTTTGGGGTAGGGGTGGTGTTTGATCTAGTAATAAAAGAGGAATTAAATGACCATAATAGCAATATAGTGGCTGAATGCAGTTTGACAGAAAACTTGGAGAAGGAACATCATTAAGTAAATTTCACTTTCACCTGTAGCTCTGAGGAATAAGTCCTGTCATCAACACTTAACGTTAGTTATACTTTATAATACTTGTACAGACATATAAGCAAGTAAGTAATTACATTACAGTGTCATTACCTTATAGGGCTCCTCTTTGGTGGGGTTGGGGACGTTTTACTCGTTGCTTGCGTAAGGGGCGTGGTCCAGATACTGCTATTTGACTGGACAGCTTCTGTATATGACGGTGGAGAGTCTTCAGTCCGCTTCTCATGGTAGGTTGGACAGCCATCTTCAGCCTTTAAAACCAATTAACTAATTATTAATAAAAGATTTCACAGCTTTTACAGGAACTAATGTCATAATTAAACTGTTTTTGTTCTTATGAGCTAAAAACCTCATGCTCTGAACATACAGGAGAAAGGAGCTCTGGTGGTATGTCCACAAAGTCTTTGTTAACTCCGTCAATACTCATAGTCAGTAGCTGATCTATAGTATCATCAACAGCCCCATCATTAGACCTCAGAACGGCCTCAATCACATCCGCATCCATTGTTGGGAACATTGCCTAATTGAAATAGAAATAAAGTATAGCAAATGTGGGCAAATGTGTAACACTCAGAGATGATTTTCAATTTATTACAAAATGTGTCAATTTAATGAACAAACAATTGAGCATGACCATTTGGATTAATCATTTTGAAATCAAAGAGTTAAAAAAACTGCATTAAGTATGCAAGAACATAAAAATCTGAACAATGATTATGAATTCTTTTTATTTTTCGTAAATATACTTTGAAATCCAGCATGGCTTGGTAGAAGTCCAGCTGCTTTGTTGGTCTTTCTCTCTGGGACTGGGACCGCTGTAGAGGTGGGGGTCTGGCAGGTGGCTCCCCATCTCCTGGAGCGAAGTCATTCTCCACCTGTGGATTGTGAAGTCTCCGACGACTACTCCGAGGCTTTGCCGATTGTGTATCAGCTGTTGCCATCGCTGGTCAGTCAGCTACATCATTTTTAACAACAGTACTGAAATGATTTTATTTTGTTGCTTAGTGAGTTAAATATATTTTTCTTGGGAAATCACCAAAATAAAACATTCATAGCAATTTTCTGCGAGTTATTTTTTGAACACGCTAACATACATTAAAGGACAATTATAAAATTGTATTGGCTTTATCACTAAATGATTGAACTCATAAACATACATTCAATACTAAGTATGAACACAATTGAAAGAAACATCATAGCATGAATAGTCTGAGGTGCACAAATGCTTTGAAAATAAGCCGAGTGCTTCCTTACCTCATTATTTCAAGTGTATCCTTCAATCAATTAACTTATAAAATTCGTGATCATATTTCATAAATAACGGATGCTAACATTATTTATAAAGTTCAAGCGGACATTAAACAAATCTTAATAACTGCATAGGTCAAGACAAAAGGGTACTTCAGTCTTCAGTTTGAAACCTGAGGATTTTTAAGCTGTCAAATTGTAAGTTCCATCTCAGCTTCTATAAACAACATGGCAATATCTCATCTATTGATGTAGAGATTCTAATAATACCCCAACTGCATAACACCTTTACTTTATCAGGCAATCACTCAAATCAAGTCAATCACAGTTCCCCAATACATGGTCGAGAATCTTACGATTAGGCAGAAGAAACAATGATATATTCTAATTGAAAGCAGTAACACCTTAGTTATCTCTTTACAAATGCAGATATTCGTACCTTGAATGAAATTCCTGAATAAATGAGTAATTTTACTAAAATTTTTAACGAAATTCCATCTTATGGGATCGACCGGATGTTGTATAAATGAATCCTCTTCATGATTAAAAGTTCCGAATGAACAAAACGGTTAATTTCGGACAATATTGGAAAGCGCAAATCATTTTTTTTTAGGGGGGGGGGCTAATTTTGAGGGAGTTATATTCAATGGAAAGAGAAACAAATTATTATATATTGGCAAACAAACAACCAAAAAAAAAGAACAGGCTTGTTACTGACCCCCCCCCCCCACAATGCACACCCACACCCTCCCTCATACACAAAAAGAGGTCTATGGACATTGCCAACCTGAGTCAACTTAGCTCCTTCATCTTTCAAGATTTCAAAGTGATTTTTCTCAATCTATTTCTGTGAAAATTTTGATCCCCAAATAATGCTTTGAATCTTCCTCAAGGGGAATGATTTAAACTATCCAAAAAGAAATCACTATGGGATTTAACTGCATGAATTACATGCACTCCTCTTCTGGAAATGGTGATTTTTATAACATTTTCCCCCAAAGGAAACCTTTCAAGTATTACATGGACAATTTGATCTCCAATTTATATCACCTTTATTCACCTGTTTTTTGGCCTGAGGATGCTTCAACATGAATGTGACTCTTTATGGCTTTCCCATTATTTATCAAATTTTAGCTCACCTGAGCTGAAAGCTTAAAATGATCTTCTCTGAACTTCCATTGTCTGGCCTCAAGATCTGTAAGTCTGTCCATCTGTTAAATTTTTACATTTCAACTTCTCAAGTGCAGGTTCTAAATTGTTAACCTGCTAATCCTAGTCACTCATCTGGGAAATGTAGGCCAAATCTTGATTTGGTAATGTTTATTTCTTGATGCATCACTGTGCAAGTTCGGTTAAGGTAGGACTTGAAGTTCCATTGGAATGAACTTTGACCTACCTGTAATCACTCATCTGGAAAATGTTGACAAAATCATGCACTCAAATCACATATGAAAGTTCCCACCATAGACCCAATTTCATTGTAAGTATGGATCTACACAGTTTGAATTATGTGCTGGATTTACCCTAGCTTCTACAAAAATTGTTATGTGGTAATTCTTTCAAAAAATGTAGGAGAGATTCAGCATCCAAAACAAGTCTGTTAGTGTGCATCCTTAGATGTATTGTACATGTATGCAAGTTTGGTCAACTTAGGGCTTTTAGTTACTTTAGAATGAACCTTATCCAAAACTTGAACCTCATCACTCATCTGAAAAAAATGTAGGTCAGATCCAGAAGCAAGCTTGTCTGGTAGTGTGCTTTCTTTGGTGTATCAAAGTTTGGCCAATATAGGGTTTTAGTCTCTTAGTAAAAAGTCCTGCTCCTAAAACTTTAACCTATCAGTACCTGACTGGTACAGTGAAACAGCCTAGAAGCATTCGTTATCCACACATTTCTGATCAATAGAATGCATTCATTTATTAGGTACTTGAAAAAGAAAACTGTTCTACAAACATGACCGCAGGATGCTGATAGTAAAGAAGTGAGCTAAAAACTCACAATTTACACATCATTAGGAAAACATCAAGAAAGACAAGCTACACAAAAAACACAATTTTTGACAGTTCCAACATTTAATATTAAAGCAATATTCAAGATAAAATATTCATAAATGATAAAAACATGAATTCACAACAGGCTAGCAGTTTGAGGTGTAGTCCTTTTGACAAATTGAAGTAGCTTTAACAGAGCTAATGGTGTTACACCAGGGATCCTACTGGCTGCTGCAATCTGAAATATACAATTTAAAATGTATTTAACTCAGTCAAACATAAAACTGAAAAATATGCAGCGTAAAAATTATCAAAGAAAGATTTTGATTGGAGAAAGCTTAAATCCCTTTGGCTCTTCTGGGAGGCCACCAATTCTCTAGGAGCACTGGTTGTCAAACAATGTGATATTCCTCCTTATAGAGTATCACTTCTGAATAATTATTTTTTTATGTGAATTTAATATGTATGATACCAAATATTTAAGGAATGACTCAAATTCTTGGCCATATTAATCGAGTATAATCTGGCTTGGGTCAGGTTACCCTTTATAATGCACGAAGCGGATTATAAAAAAGCGTAAACTGACCCATACCACATTATACTCGATAATATGGCCAAGAATTTGAGTCATTCCTTATAATTTCATTTTAAAATACTGAAACAACTTGGGATGTAAAATTGTGTTGCTTTTCATGAGTTCAAATTTACAGCGCAATAATACAACCGTAGTAAGGGAATTGATGTGAAGCGAGGGGAGGTAATAACTAGGGATGTGCGATTTTATCGGTATACTGGTATATCGTGATTTTTCATTGCGTGATACGTATCGTGATACAGAGACCTAAATACCGGTCTTTATAGGTACATATTATAAAGTCCAGAAATTATTCATTTATTTGTTCAATCTTTCAAATTACAATTACATAAAGTTTAAACAATATTGTAAAAAGTGAAAAGAACGGCATCTTACCGTCCAAATATAATTGATTTTACATTCATAAAAATTTTAAGAAGTAAAATTTTGTTTTCTAGCATATTTTTTAAAGAAAAATAATTACTTTTCATATAAAATCATTGTAAAAACTGCTTTTAAAAATATCATGATATTATCGTGAAATTGTACGAAAAAAATCGTGATATATCGCGATACGAAATTGTTGGCGATACCCATCCCTAGTAATAACTGATACATAGATCTAGCAGCCATGATGTTTGTTTACATGAGGTAAGAGAGAGTAATTGTATAAAGTTGAAGGTACATTTATTAAATCTGGAATTTTCCATGGATTCCGAGGACTGGAAATAAGGGGATTGCATGGATAAGATGATTAAGCTGGTCGTCAAGGGGGTGTGTCCCCATACCAAACCAGATTATACAAAATAATTTGCGTTCCTTTTTGGAAATCAACCAATGAGAGGCGAGAATAAAAACAAAATTAAATTATTACTTTTTAAAACATATCTTTAATTTTGTGTTGATAATAAATTATATTCTTTCTATTTACTGTGCAAAATTTTCTTCATAACATAGTTAGACATAAAATTCTAATAAAAGAAAAATAAATTCCAGTAAAATTAGTACAAGTACAGTCCTTTCAATTCTTACAAATATTTATTCCCAAACTTTATGTACATGTACCAAGCAAGACTATGCAGTGATTATATTCCACATGTTCATGTTATAATGTATGAAGCATTTCACAATATTATACTTTCATGTAAATTACTTGAATCTGATTCGTCGAAAAACATTTGTTAAAAAACACTATTACCCGCTGAGTAATGAAGCCACGCCCTCCTGCGTAGCAACAGTCAACATTGCTTGACGACGGGTGGTATTCCAAAAAATAGTGACTGCGCAGAATTTATGCACGCACGGTTCACTGTTATATGTATTTGTATAAAACATTCAGTATAATATAATAAATATAGCATGTAGTTGAGTGTAACATTGAAAATTTTCACCCCTCGAAAACTATGGTCAACCTCGGCTGTGCCTCGGTTGACAATGGTTTTCTTGGGGTGAAAATTTTCAATGTTACACTCAACTACATGCAATATTTATGTAATGTTGACCCAGGTACCATAGAAACTTACAGAAGCTGGTCTGGCATCATCCAATTTTATCCTTATCTCCATAGAAATCTCATTTAATCTAAAACAGAATAATATTAAAAATTTTCACAACAAAATCACAACAGAGTATAAAAAAATTGGCTAAAATTTTTAAGTTCTCTCTCTCTTCAAACTTTGATGATTGACAAGAAACTGAACATGTACAATAGGACAAATGGTATTTTTGGTCCATACCCGAGGTAATCAATAGAATCTGGTAGTCGGAGTTGTTCCTCTTGCTGGAGCTCTTCTATCTGGCTAATCTGTTCTTCTATCTCCTGAGCATACAACCCTACAGGGCATGATGATATCACTTATATACTTCAAAGACTGAATAAAAGCTGAGGCAAAATTGTCTCTGAAGACTTCCTATTCCATGCCCTCCTAACCCACTAAGCAGATACTGAGTGTAGTTTTAAGCCCATTACGTCTGTCTGGTCTTGGATGAAGGCTATATCTATTGTCAGGGGAGCCAAAACCACCAAAAGTACATGCATTACCCAGCTGAATTAAATCTCATAGGTACAACAACGTTTGATTTCTCAATTTAGAGTACATATCATCTTTAGTTTAAAATAAATCTAAACTGAAGGAGTTGAGATTAAACAAATTTTTAGGGAAATTCAGTATTCTATAGAAATATTTACTAATTTAATGAACCTAAAAAAAAGAAAAAAAATGTGCAATATATGAAAAGCAAACCTTCTGCAAAAACCTTGTGGCAAATGTGTCTATTCAACTGAAGGTCACCAAATATCTCTGGTAATGCTTTGGCGATGGATTCTACCGTAAACCCAGGAATAGATAGCAACTGGAAAGCACTGAAATGAAATGTTGTCTTTTTAAGTCTACTACTGCTATTTTTTTCTACGATTAGTATACAATTATTGCAGGTTTTTGAGGTCAATACAATGATTTAGCCATCTGAGGAGTACAATATTCATCGAGCCCGAAGGGCGAGGTGAATATTGTACTTTGAAGATGGCTAAATCATTGTATTGACCGAAAAAACAGCAATAATTTTTTTATAATATGATTCACTGATAAAATGATACAGCTCATTACTTGTTTGCATTTTATAAGGTCCTAGCCAAATACAAGAGAGAAGCAGAATTAAAATGTGAATAAACCTTACTAGTTGTATCAATTTGAAATGTTTTTTTTAATCAATTTTAGTTGCCATGAAAGAAATATATAATGTCAGTCTTTTTTATATAGGATAGATTTTGAAAGGAAGGAGTATTATCAGGGAAAAGTGACTGCCAAAAAGTAAAAAAGCCCTCTTACCCCCTTCACCTAAAATATATATTCGCTTATGTTTTGTTCACATGAAAATAAAAATCAGTCGTTTAAATAGCTTTCCAGAACAATTTGTATCAAGTTGGAATTTCCCAATCTATTTTTAGATCAATGTAGAGGAAATAAATCCTTGTATTGACCTGGAACGTCACGTGCAGGTCAATACAACGTAATATTTTTCTAACATAGTTGGATCTCAGCCAATCAGAGAGATGGAAATTATTCAATCATATAATAAAACTTGTTATTTCCTTTTCTCCTTATATTTTATACATTATTTCAATATATTTTACTCAAGTATCAATATAAAATTTTTGTCCTTTGGAAAAAAGCAGCAAGAATTCTGCTGCTAATTAGTGTGTCACAAGTACCACAAGACAAAGAAGATAATGGATTCTCCCTAACCTGTGGCTTGGTGGGTTTTCTTTTCTAGGACATCACTATTTAAGTACATTTTGAAGGTCAAGGTCAACTGACATTGTGATCACGGAAATGGTATGACCTTGACACATATAGGTATGTCAAATGTGTAGACGCCCTGCGTCAAGATATTAATTATGTTTTCTTTTGTTACAAGAACAAATATCTTACGAGAATATATAGTAAAAGGATTCAGTCAAAATCTAAATACTGAGGTCCAGGGTTAAGGTTAACAATGAATTGGAAGTATGACCTTGAGAAAAACTAAATATTTGAAGTAAAAAGAAAAGGTTGTTTGAAATGTAATTTATATAAATTAACAATCAGTAAATCTTTTGAGATGTAAAATCCCCAAAAATAGCATCTGAAAGGGAAACATTAATCCACAACAAAATAAAGATTAATTCTTAGGAAAATGAAAGTCAATACATGAATGGATGCACAGAAGGACACACACTTGTCTGTCTCCCTAAAATTTCGCAAAAAATGTCCTGTAACCTAAAACATTTGCAACAACCTTCATTTTTCAGTAATGTACATAAAAAGCCATAGCAATGAGTACAATTTTAATTTATGTACAAATTTAAGAGAGAAAGGCTTCCAATAACCAATATGTTTTATATTTCCAGGTTTATTTTGATACCTTGACTGTACCTTTACCTGAATTGGTTTTGATTTGTACTGTCTGGCCTCTGTAAGATTTTGTTCCACTGCCTCATGTATCTGACGGTGGACTTGAGTCGATCAATGACTTCCTCCACCTCTCTGTACTGCTGAACTGTGTGGTTATAGCGGTGCTGGCTGACACACCCAATGTCATAACCTGTAAAACAGATGCATGAACAGACATCAGAGAAAAACTTTGATCCAAGTTAACGTGAAACTGGCCGAGTTGTTCTGAAGATGAAAATATGATAGTTTTCGAAGATGATGATGATGACAACAACAATGACAAAAGAGGGACAAATTTTGAACAGGTGGCACAGGTGAGCTAAAATTCTGAAGAATATGTTTTTCTTTTCATATAGCAATTATTTTTAGCAAATTATTTTTTCTAGGAACTTTATTAAGACCCAAACCTTTTGCTGTAAGTCTTTTGTCAGCGTTATCAGGTCTGAGGTAAAGTCTGAACTCTGACCGACTCGTGAACATGCGATACGGTTCATTGGTTCCCTGTGTAATGAGGTCATCAATCAGAACTCCAATGTAACCCTCTGTTCGATCAACTGTAAAGGGAGGCTTTCCTTGCACTTTACCAGCAGCATTGATTCCAGCTATGATGCCCTAGATAAAACAGAAGATAGGGTTAATAATAATACTTACTTCACTTCTAACAACATATAATGGGTTGATGATTTAGATGGATGGCAATAATCCACAGACTAGCCAAAGTAGACAACCTGGTGATTTATGATGTCATTTATAGACTAACAGGAACTGGTTTTGCATTCAAAGTTAGTATGACATTGTTCTGTACTCATCAGATCTAACTTAACAAATTATAAATTAAATGGCCAATTTCCTATTCTTTCCTGGGAAAGAATTTTAAACATATTTCATTCAGATTGTTTTTATAGGATAAGATATTGTAAAAAGACTTTTTACAATATAATGTTTAATTGTTATGTATATTGAAGTGTATGTCACACCTGTGTACTGAAGTGTATGTCACACCTGTGTATTGAAGTGTATGTCACACCTGTGTATTGAAGTGTATGTTACACCTGTGTACTGAAGTGTATGTCACACCTATGTACTGAAGTGTATGTCACACCTGTGTATTGAAGTGTATGTCACACATGTGCATTGAAGTGTGTGTCAAACCTGTGTATTGAAGTGTATGTTACACCTGTGTACTGAAGTGTATGTCCATTGAAGTGTATGTCAAACCTGTGTATTGAAATGTATACCTGTTTTTTACATTTATGATGTCATTTTTGAGTAATATATGTCATCCTTTTTTTTTAATAATGTATGTCTAACATTATGTTGAAATATATAGTAATGTCAGACAATCTTACCTGTGTGATTATACTAAGAAACGTCATACCTGAGCAGCTGCTTCTTCGTAACCTGTTGTACCATTAATCTGACCAGCAAAGAAGAGATTCTCTATTTTAATGGTTTCTAAAGTAGGCCTTAGCTGCCTGGGATCCATGTAATCATATTCCACACCATAACCTAAACAATGAATAAATGTCATCAAAGGATGTATTCGCTTTGACAAAAGAATTGACCTATAGGAGAGAACAATTTCCCGGAAAAGGTGACATTTAAAAACTAATCTTTATTTGTTGTTTTCTACCATATATTTGTCTAAATTTTTCAAATTCGTATTTAATACCTAAAATTAATTATTTACAATTTAACAATAAACCTCCAAATTTGGCTGAAACACCATTTTGACCGTTAAAGCGTTGATTTTTGCATGAATTTTGGTCTAGAAGTCCTTCAGGGCAGGCCTGCCCCTAAATAAAATTGTGATATTTTGATAGGTTGGGATGTAAGGAATAATTTAAGATAGGAATTTTTTAGGGGCACGCCTGCCCTAGGGTCGAAATTCACAAAAAACCTACAAAAAATTAGGAAATCTAATTTTGATAATCTGCTTCAATTTTATACCTTAAAATCTTATAGTCAGACTAGCTCAGTTGATAAATGCGCTGGCTTTTACATTATGGATACCATCTTTTTAAAGTCGGGGGTTCGAATCCACCTGGTACCACACTATTAAAGTTTTTAATTTTCGCCTTTTCAAAGACTTCTATTTTTTTTATAGACTTGTGTATTTTGCTTCAATTATCTATCCTTTATGCACGCCCATTCTTGATATTAGGAACTCTTAAGAGAGTTCAAATCGAAACAATCCAATGTACATGTACAGTTGTCAGTCAGGCGGAACAAACTTCAGTATAAGCACACTTTCTCCGAGGACGAGAATAACTCACTCTGTGTTACTCAATACAGGCATTCTTGGCAGCATTGAGCTGCGATGAATTTCAATGGTATATATTCCTTAGAATTTTATCACATTGATTTTGACCACATATATCAGTACATGTAACTGTACTCCCTTGGATTTCAGTTAGGCCTATATATCCCTGGTAATTTGCACATATTAATGGCATGTTTTATTATATCCTAGACATGATAAAGAATATAATTTAACTGACAGTAGACATTGTCATTATATGCACAATGAGAAGTAAAGAAAAGTATTAACTATTATATTTGGAGATAACAAAATCAGAAAATCAATAGAAGAGTTCCTCCTACCTCTACTCACTGAAATAAAGATTGAGGAAAAACAAATTGTTAAATGTATTCAGCCTAATGTCATTAATCAGAACGGAAATCGACAAGCTTTTTGTAGAGAAAAAAACCAAGCCCGGTCCTATAGGTCAGATCCCTATTTATAATGAAGTGATCCTTCCACACCATAACCTGAACAACAATGAATAAATGTCATCAAATTCCACACCATTACCTGAACAACAATGAATAAATGTCATCAAATTCCACACCATAACCTGAACAACAATAATTAAATGTCATCAAATTCCATCAAATTTATCTTTATATTCCAATGTAAAACTTTGATCGGCCATTTGGCCCCACTTCCCTGAGAGTCTGAAATGATTTGAACAAACTTGAATCTACACTACGTGAGGATAATTCAACATGAGTTTCATCTTTTCTGGCCAAGTGGTTCTTGAGAAGAAGATTTTTAAAGATTTTTCATATATATTTCTTTGTAAAACTTTGTATCAAGTTTGGTTAAAATTGGCCCAGTGGTTCTTGAGAAGAAGATATACATGTGAAAAGTTTACAACGACGACGACAGACAATGGACAAAGAACGAGTGCACTTATAGGCCCCGGTTAAATGTGAAAAATTAAACAATCAAATTAAGCAAAATTTTTCATATCAAATCATTAATTGATATCTAAACCATATGATTCAACAAATTTTACCGCCGAAATCCACGAATATACAAAGAACAAAACTATACAATGTGGTAGGGGTCAGCCGACATTTGTGATTTCTCTATAGTAAATCGAGAATGGTCATTCATTTCAAAGCTTTTGTTAACTATGAGCCTAACGTTGTGCAAACTTGTGCGAATGACAAAAGACGCAAAATACATTTATAAAACTTGTGTAAAAGTATGAAATTTGCACACGAACAGGCTCGTATCTAAAATATTGAAAATGTATAAAAAGTACAATGTTTTTCCTATAGCAAGTGAGATCTTTTTACACGTATGACCCATGTTGAACCCACATGTGGAATAAATTATTTAAAATACTGATAATCACCTGAGTTCTACCCAGGTAAACATTCCTCAAAAGTGCTCACTGTAAAAATTAGGCCGGTTTTGTTTCAGTAAGTCAAAGTCGTGCCACTTAGAAATGTTTGTATGTATTTGTTTTTTAGAACACGGGAGGGTTAAGAGAGCTTAGTGACGTTCATAAAGTGTCAAACATTTTTTACCTTCATGCAAGACAATGAAACAGGTATTGAAAGCCACCTATAACACTTCTTTTTAATTTCAAATTCAATGAAACTATTATTGTTATTTTTCAAATACAAGAGTACAAATTTCTTAGTTGAACCATTTTAGCTACAGGAAACTACACAACTTCATTCAATATTTTTAAAAACAGGTTTGGTGCAAGATATATCATTCCTCAAACGCGCCCGACTATGATCCACCATCAGATTTTCCAAGTATCCATTTAAATATCTATTCCCCTTGATTTACATAAACGAAACTAAAAAGAAGGTTCGGTACGACTTTTCCGGATTTATAGGGTATCCATAGGCATTTAACATGCATTCTCTGTAAGCACCAAAAAATCTTGGAAACGACATGTCTCCGATTTTGATGAAATTTGCACCACAGGTGCACCTTGGTACAAAACCAGCAAATATGGTGTTAGAAGTTTCCCACGTGCACCCGGTTGCCATGGAGACGGATCCATTGAATTTGGCCATTTTCGGCCATTTTTGACCAAACAAAAGCATGAAAATTGAGGAAATATGAATGCATTTTTATCTTTATGTAGTGAACTCAAATATAAATCTTTGTATCACAAGAAAACATCAACTGTTAAAGAATACAGGGCATATAACCAGTTATTCCAGAATTGACCCCAATCTTAGGTGCAAACCGGGTGCACGTGGGAAACTTCTAACACCATATTTGCTGGTTTTGTACCAAGGTGCACCTGTGGTGCAAATTTCATCAAAATCGGAGATATGTCGTTTCCAAGCCCTATAGTAAATTTTTTGGTGCTTACAGAGAATGCATGTTAAATATATTAAATTGTTTCAAATCCATGCTAATTTAATTGGTGCTTAACATGCTTTTTAATTAGAATTATCCACTAATATCTAACTATTACCAATTAAGGAACGATTTGGTAATATATATCCAAGTAAAATGGCACACAAAAAGGGCCCATTAAGTATTGCTTAAGTGCACTTGTCCTTTTGATCAGAAAAGCTCACTTGAGCCTTCGGCTCAGGTGAACTAAAAAACAGGAGACCACCCTCTCCAGGCCTGGGCTAGCTTGTGATTAATTCATTGATTAATTAGCTTACTGAAGACACAGTTACCAGGTTAAGTGAATACACAGTTACCAGGTTTAGTGAAGACACAGTTACCTGGTGTAGTGAAGACAGTTACCAGGTTAAGTGAAGACATAGATACCTAGTTTAGTAAAGACATAGTTACCTGATTTAGTGAAGAGAGAGTTACCTTGTTTAGTGAAGACACAGTTAACTGGTTTAGTGAAGACACAGTTAACTGGCTTAGTAAAGACAGTTAACTGGTTTAGTGAAGACACAGTTACCTGATTTAGTGAAGACAGTTACCTTGTGTAGTGAAGACACAGTTACCTAGTTTAGTGAAGACACAGTTACCTGGTTTAGTGAATACACAGTTACCTGGTTCAGTGAAGACACAGTTACCTGGTTTAGTGAAGACACAGTTACAAAGTTTAGTGAAGGCACAGTTACTTGATTTAGTGAAGACAGTTACCTTGTGTAGTGAAGACACAGTAACCATGTTTGGTGAATATGCAGTTACCTTGTTTAGTGAAAACACAGTTACCTGGATTTAGTGAAGACAGTTACCTAGTGTAATGAGAACACAGGTACCAGGTCTAGTGAAGACACAGTTACCTGGTTTAGTGTAGACACAGTTAACTGGTTTAGTGAAGACACAGTTACCTGGTGTAGTGAAGACATAGTTACCTGATTTAGTGAAGAGGGAGTTACCTCGTTTAGTGAAAACACAGTTACCTGGTTTAGTAGAGGCAGTTACCTGGTTTAGTGAAGACACAGTTACAAGGTTTAGTGAAGACACAGTTACCTGGTTTAGTGAAAACACAGTTAACTGGTTTAGTGAAGACACAGTTACCTGGCTTAGTAAAGACAGTTAACTGGTTTAGTGAAGACACAGTTACCTGACTTAGTGAAGACACAGTTACCTGGCTTAGTAAAGACAGTTACCTGGTTTAGTGAAGACACAGTTACCTGATTTAGTGAAGACACAGTTAACTGGCTTAGTAAAGACAGTTACCTGGTTTAGTGAAGACACAGTTACAAGGTTTCGTGAAGGCACAGTTACTTGATTTAGTGAAGACAGTTACCTGGTGTAGTGAAGACACAGTAACCATGTTTGGTGAAGATGCAGTTACCTTGTTTAGTGAAGACACAGTTACCTGGATTTAGTGAAGACAGTTACCTAGTGTAATGAGAACACAGTTACCAGGTTAAGTGAAGACACAGTTACCTGTTTAGTGTAGACACAGTTAACTGGTTTAGTGAAGACACAGTTACCAGGTAAGTGAAGACACAGTTACCTGGTTTAGTGAAGACACAGTTAACTGGTTTAGTAAAGACAGTTACCTGGTTTAGTGAAGACACAGTTACAGGTTTAGTGAAGACACAGGTACCTAGTTTAGTGAAGACACAGTTGCAAGGTTTAGTGAAGACACATTTACCTGGTTTAGTGAAGACAGCCCTCTCCAGGCCTGGGATAGCCCGTACTAGCCTCAGTTGATGTTCCTCAGGCATAGTGCAGGATATCCCCTGTGGATAGATAACTTCATTGTCCAAACCTACAAATTTCAGGTAAATGATGCAGTTTTCTTAGAATTATCATTTCTTTTAATTTTATCTTTTAAATTTTAAAAATAAATAATTTCAATATAATTATTCAAAAAATGTCAAACTAAGTCCTAGACGATTATGAATTCTCCCTTGGCACAACTTTGAATTCTTTTAAAATTCCAACTCAGCACACCAGCAAGAATGAATCATTTAAAAATAACTATCAAGCAAATGCACTGGTCTATTGAGACTGTAACTCTAATAGTATGGCTTGTACTTATACACACCATTCTCAAAGAAACAACAGCATGGCAACATCAATTTTTGGATTCAAAATTCAATAAATAATATTTGATCAAAGTTTACTCCACTTCTTTAGTGATTCTTTATGAAATCTGATTTAAACTGTAGGGGGAAATACAGAGATTTTTATATTTTAGCAACAAGGTCACAGGGCTGTCATTATAAAAAAAATACTTTAAGAATTATTTTTTCTTGGTAAAGCCTTCTCATGTACCAAGCCTTATTGAATCTGGACCAAAACTGTTGGAGAAGTCCTCCCCTCCCCCATACTATCACCAACATCATATACCACCACCAAAACATAGAAAAAGGCATCTGTCCACAGCTATTACCTTCTGGTTCAAGCCATATCTGATGTTTTCTTCCTTTAAAAAGCAGCACCTTGGATTCAATGGAGGGACAGTATCTGAAACATACAACAAAATTTGTTATTTATGACATTTGTCTTAGTTGTGAAGACATATAACTCGAATCTGCAGCATAAAAGCATAGTGTTCTTGCTCTGAAATAAGGTTATATTCTCCACTGTGTGTGATTACCATGTTAGTGGGAGGCTGTTCTTGACACTAATTGCAATTAGTATCCTATAAAACCGGGAACCTTTCACTGTATACCTTGGCAATGAAGAGAGCAAACAAGAAGTACAATTATTCAGTGATCTGATTGTTATAATAAGCAACACATTTAATGGCAATACTCCAAATGACACCGTGTGAATGAAATTGTTTGAGCTTCAGAATGGGAACATTGTAAATATACTTTACAATTAAACTTAACAGCTCTAGATGTTTGAAAGAGAAGTCAGAAAAATCAAATACATTACTTTCTACAGATTGGATGAGTTACAAGTTGATTTATGAGTCATATCTTTGTTACCTAATGAGCATTAACACAGTTAATCTCTACAATATTAATGTTATCTTAAACAATAACAAAGTTAATCTCTACAACATTAATGTTATCTTAGCAAACAATAACAGAGCTAATCTCCACAACATTAATGTTATCTTAACAAACAATAACAAAGCTAATCTCCACAACATTAATGTTATCTTAACAAACAATAACAAAGCTAATCTCTACATCATTAATGTTATCTTCACAAACAATGACAGAGTTAATCTCTACAATATTAATGTAACTTAACAAACAATAACAAAGCTAATCTCTACAACATTAATGTTATCTTCACAAACAATGACAGAGTTAATCTCTACAATATTAATGTAACTTAACAAACAATAACAAAGCTAATCTCTACAACATTAATGTTATCTTCACAAACAATGACAGAGTTAATCTCTACAATATTAATGTAACTTAACAAACAATAACAAAGCTAATCTCTACAACATTAATGTTATCTTAGCAAACAATAACAAAGCTAATCTCTACATCATTAATGTTATCTTCACAAACAATGACAGAGTTAATCTCTACAATATTAATGTAACTTAACAAACAATAACAAAGCTAATCTCTACAACATTAATGTTATCTTAGCAAACAATAACAAAGCTTATATCTACAACATTAATGTTATATTAACAAACAATAACAGAGCTAATCTCTACGTCATTAATGTTATATTAACAAACAATAACAGAGCTAATCTCTACGTCATTAATGTTATATTAACAAGCAAAAGAGAAGCTAATCTCTACATCATTAATGTTATATTAACAAGCAATAACAGAGCTAATCTCTACAATAGTTCTTATCTTAACAAACAATAACAGAGCTAATCTTTACAACACAAATGTTATCTTAAACAATAACAGAGCTAATCTACAATAGTTGTTATCTTAACAAACAATAACAGAGCTAATCTCTACAATATTAATGTTATCTTAACAAACAATAATAGAGCCAATCACTACAATATTACTGTTATATTACCAACAATAACAGAGCTAATCTCTACAACATTAATGTTATCTGACAAGTAATAACAGAGTTAATTTCTACAACATAAATGTTATCTTACAAGTAATAACAGAGTTAATTTCTACAACATTAATGTTATCTTACAAGTAATAACAGAGTTAATTTCTACAACATTAATGTTATCTTACAAGTAATAACAGAGTTAATTTCTACAACATTAATGTTATCTTACAAGTAATAACAGAGTTAATTTCTACAACATTAATGTTATCTTACAAGTAATAACAGAGTTAATTTCTACAACATAAATGTTATCTTACAAGTAATAACAGAGTTAATTTCTACAACATATCTGTTTGATCTCTTTAACAATGATAGAATTCATCTCTATAATATGACTGTGTTATCTCCTTAAAAACAACAGGGTTCATCTCTACCATGCAACTGTATTATTTTACACAACAAATGGGAAGATCATTTCTACAATTTTTTTGTTACATCTTGAACAAATACGTAGCAATTTTTTTAATATCTCTACAGCAATCACATTCTTTCTGATGGTTTCTGCTTTGCCAAATTAATTACTCTATGAGTATTATTGTTCTGATTTCACCTCTTACACCATAGCCCTGTGACCTAATCAGTAGAACCCTTGTCTACCCTTGATATTAACCTTAATAAAACTCACAACAGTCAACCCCCCGATTAGTTACAGAAGAGAACACTGAAGGAGTAAGACAGTAATATAACTTTCACTGTATTTTATCACTGCATAAAATAGCTACAGTACAATCATGATAACACAATCTTATTATGACCTTAGCATATTGTCTTTTTGAAGCTGCATATAAAAAAAAACTTCACCATCAATTCACTTTAAGAAAGACACTGAATGAAAGTATATTCTTATTTTATTTGACATTTTTAAAAATTTTATTTAGTATAAATGTAGTCTACAATATGCAAGTCAAGTGGAGGACTCAAAGATATGTCTGAAGATGATAAGGTAACCAAACATTGAAGTATCAGTCACATTATCCAGCGATGGGGTATACGATGAGAAACCCATGTGTTTTTTAAAATAAAAATGATGTGGTTGCCTATAGTAATCGGATAGGGACTGAGGCCATTTGGCGAACTGGTGGAGGTCATTAGTAGAAAATAAGTTGTAGTTAAAAATTGTCCCCACTGATGCCCTACATTGCTCTTCATCGGCAACCCATAAGTAACATATCTTTCAAGGATTGACGGATGTATAGTGGAGCATCGTCAAGTGTCCGTTGAATCTGAGGTCATCAGGGGGTTGAGTGGTGGGCAACAGACATCGGCCTATCATTGGTTGATGTTTGACAAAACATTGGCCCATAGTTGACCGACATACAAACGATGTTCACCAATGAATGAGCGATATAACAAACATCGGCCGATTACCCTGGAACATCGTTTTATGTTTAGCAATGCATCGCTGGGCCTTTGTAAGTCCGGCCGGCAACCACGCCATTTTTATCAAAAAACGCATTGGTTGCCCATGGTATACTCCATTGCGGGATGTGACTGTTACTGTAAGGACTACTAGGCCGATGTGGACCGATCTTGGGGCATTGCTCACACCACGGATTTCCACTGGTCTATGGCCACCGGACGGGAAATGGGAATGCTTTAATTTTTTTCATCATTATCGGCCAGTGGTCCAATTATTCATCAGGGATGGGATAATTATGAGGCCTGGTAATTAACATTTAAAGGTACACCACTGAAAGGGAAGAAAATGTATTCCTGCATCTGTTAAAGCAACATTTAATGAAGAGGGATTATATGGTAATTAGATACACTCTTTTACTGTTCTGTTCTGTTTTATCAAAATAAATGCAATTTTTTTTTACACAGATCCACCATTTGTGATGTTACAATATTGAAGTAATCAAGCTAAATGAGATTGTACCCATCATTTTCTAAAACAAACAAGATTCAGCATATTGTAGAACCTGAGAATCTTTTATTAACATCTTTTTATCATTCTAAAACAGTGGGAGAGATCAGGGAATTTGTCTACGGAGCCGAGAAATAAGTGACACAGTTAAAGTATCTCATCTGTGTTTAATTCATAAATAGTTAGGAAATATGTCTGTTAAATGCATGTATATGCCAAAAGAGATCATTACCAATGAGAAATATCTTCACTTTGTACTGTTACACAAAGGCAAGGAATAAGATTTTATAAGTGGATTCTTCAAGGTTACATGCAATTGCATTGAAACTTTTTTTTCTTACTTTAGACTAAATAGACAGAACATGCATGTAAACAAACAAAATACGGGGTAAATCCGTGATGATTCCTCTCTTAATCGTTTCCTTGCTGTGAATGTCTGCAGAGATGTTTATTTACTGCAATTCATACCATCGATTGTCTAGCTATTATTTGTGTTGCATGTCCAAATCCCCCTTCTGAAGGCCTCGTTTCAGCAGCTGGTATCTTCTGCATGTGATGAATATATGCATTGTACAATGATACACATTTTTTCTGTGGAGGCAACCAAAGGGATATTCTTGGTTATCTTTAAGAAGTAAAACTCAAGATAATAATTTTGATGGGCCATTTAATTTTGATAACACCAATCCCTCAAAATATCTGTAAAATTTCCCCGTCCATTTAGCCTACAGATGGTTTACCGAGTTATACTGTGATATTTCCCCCGCTAGGGCCCCAACAATTCACTTCTTAAGAGTTCTATGGTACCAGTGTACAGACACAGTAATATGAGGGAAGGTGTGATCATTGTAAGAATTCAAATCAGGGTTTAAAATCCAGAAGGGTGAGTTTAATTTCTTCCTTATACAATCACAATTTATTTACCTGATATTCATTTATGTAAATCACCTTATTGAAACAGCCATCATTTATTTTTCATTCATGACTCTGCAAGTAATAGATTTCAATCAAACTTTTCTGAACTTTTTTTATTTTGTTATTTATTTTTAATTTAATTTTTTATTCCGAAGCATAAAAAGAAGTTAATTTTCAAAAAATGTAATAATCAATGTCTAATCAAATTATTAATTTGTAAAACGAACCTTCAAGCATTCTTTCATAATTTATTATTTAATACCTAGCTTATATATTGCAAGATTAAATAAATGGAATTGATTACATTGCATGCTTTATTAATGAACTGATTTTGATTTCTATCATATGATGATTTAACTGTTATATGATTATAATCTAGAACTCCTGACTAATCCTTCTAGACTTGTCGTCCATTAGAGTTTTAAACAACTCATACTCAGACAAAATAACTCTCAGAAGAATTATCAGGCTTCAGTACACATTGGCTTCTCAAGCAGAATAATTCACCAAATAGCTTTTCATTTTCTAAATTACTGAAACAGAAGTAAAGGCATTCAATGTATGTCATCCTTAAAATGGACAGAATCAACCTAATCTTTAATGTTTTCAAAGGAGCAAAGTAAATTTTGAAAACAAAATGATTTTTTAACTTTTAAATTGGGAGGGAACAAACATCCCTTAATAGTAAAATAAAATTCAGTAACTTTTTTTTTGTTGCAAAATGCCATAACTTTCCTATTACACTTTCATCTCTATATATAAGAACAAAATACCACTAAACAAAACAAACCAAAGAGCTACTTAGCTCATTAATGTTCAACTTAAGAAACAAGTTGTTTATGACTTTGGCAGAAATTGCTCCTTTTAAATGAATTCCATAATCTTCTCAAGCTGATTATTGAGTGCAATTATATGTATATTGAATCATACTCAGAAACCTAATGGGTAGAAATCTAGATATCTAGATTCATTGCTTCATCATTCCATTAAATGCTTAAGGTCATGTGCACTTTACCAGACTGATAAATGATGTCTTCACTATATCATAATTGCTTCAAACAATTAGATGATAGGAATGCAGTTGTCATAACCACTTGTGAGAGTACAGTTCTCTCTGGATAGTAATGCATTGACATGACCACTTATGAAAGTACATAGGTTTAGAATGGTCAGTGACGAGAGCTGACTTTTGGGTACAGTCACACACTATGACAGCTGCATACTGTGCTGTCAGCATCTGAGTTAGCCCGCATTTTGTCTGGACTTCTCCATCTTCAATCAATGTTCCATTCAAGGGCTCCTGCTGTTACAATGGAAATCTATTGTAACAATCAAATAGGCCTCTTCCCCTGATTTCACTTATTGATTTGGGTACAATGATCTGTGGACTCAGTAAGCAATAAGATACTGATACCCCATACACATGACACTGTGACATCAAATCCCTACAATACACTGTTTACTACTGATTTAATATATAAATCAAATTCCGCTCACTAAAAAAGTTAAATCAAATTAAGTTGGTTGCTTTGGATAAATATACAGTAAAGCAGCATATTGGCATATTGGATTTGACAATCCAGTATTTAAGACTGTGTATGGCACGCCAAATTCACAAAAATGAGTTAATCATAGTTTCACAATCGATAAACTAGGTTTATCGGTTGTAAACTCTAGTTTACGGACTGTAAACTATAGTTAACAACGTTAATCTATATTTTACATCTGTAAACTATAGTTAACGCGATAATCTATGTTTAACAACCGTAAACTATACTTAACACCGAAAACTATCATTTGCGATTGCAAAACATAGATTATCTGATAAATACAGTTTCACGATTTGTAAACTATAGTTTACAAACCGTTAACTATAGTTAACGATCTGATAAATATAGTTTCACGATTTGTGAAACTATGATTAACAACTCTTAACTATAGTTTACGATTGTAAACTATAGTTTACAAACGTGAATCTATGTTTATCAACAAAATCTATTGTTAACGCTTATTACAGACAGATAAACTTAGATTATCATTCGTAAACTATAGTTAACAACCGTTAAATATAGTTTTACAGATGAAAACTATACTTAACGAATCGTTAACTATAGTTTACGGTTTGTAAACTATAGTTTACAGTCGATAAACCTAGTTTATCAAATGTGAAACTAGGTTTATCTCATTTTTGTGAATTTGGCGTGCCATAACTGTGTGTTTGAATTGACTGCTGTTACATACAAATACTGCAGTCTCAATCAATTTCTTTAGAGTCCTTTCACTGCTACTGCTTATAACTTACACCAACGAAATTGGAGCATTAAGTGTGTGATGCAATGAAGAAAAATAAACTCTTTGATTTTCTTTAAAGAATCACTTTCTTATTTAATTGGTGATGAATATTCAAACAGATTTCTCTTAATTGTTAGCTATAACTTCAAAACCGTCATTTTAAGTTCTGCAGGCAAACACCATTATCAGAAAGCCGGAAAGGTAAACAAAACTTTTAATTAAGATTTTATTTACATAGAGTTGTATTACCGCTATTATAATATTTAAATATTTCTTAAAAATTCAGCCCAGAAAGTCTTAATTAGCCTCTTCCCGAACTGCCAATTATCTGTTTTTCTTGTCCATTCCTGTGATCCTTAAGAAATTGCTAGTGAAGACTAGCTGTAAATTATCCCAAGGTTTGCTGTGAATTTATCCCGTGGTTGTACAAATAAATGCACAAACACAACTAAGCTTTCTTGCACAAAAGAGTTCTGCTTCCACATTATTGATTTTTTGGCTCTCCACTTTTTTCTTCGACCCTACGACTGTAAAGTATATGTTTGTAACGAAATTCTGGAAGAGGGTTAATTAATGGACAGTAATTTGTGATGTTGTAGGGAGTGGGCACAGTATCAATACTCTTTACAACATATTTTTTTCCGTACCAAATTCTTTCTGAAATTTATCATCCGATTTGCACATCTGGACTATCTCCTGAAGCTGAGGCAATATTTACTTTTGCTGCGAAGATTAGAAAGTCTTCTTGATGATGTGAAAAACATTTAGTTATGTATCTCCAGAGAGAGAGATCATTATAAACAGGAATTACTAATTGATTCAAACATCCCTTCATGTAAGTACAAATCAAATATTCCAGTTGAAAAATAACAAAGTGCTTGAAGTTTAAATTGACTTAAAAAATATACCTAGCCTGCTGTGTAATTATTTCATTTATGTAAAAGTAAATATCAAATAATTCTAACTTGTCATATGGAAACCTGTTTAACATGCAGAATCCATTATTAAGATAATTGAATGGTTCCCTTGCTAAATTAAAAATGCTTCTTCAAAACTCCTCGAGGATGTAGAAGTAGGAAAAAAATTTGTAAGGAAAGAATTCAGGAATCTTACAAACAAATTAGCTTTTACAAACTGTCAAAGCCAGCGGGAGGGTTTCATTATGACAGTCTGGAGGTAGACGTTTTGAGATTCCACGGAGTGTTGGGAAGACAGCTTAGCTGTTTGTATGTCATTTAGCACAGACAAGCATGCCAGCAATGTTTCCCCACTCCACCAACTCAGCTAACTGTTGCAGAATCAAACAAAAACAGCGATTGACAATACAACCTGCCTAAATTCTGACAAGGAAATAATTAAGCTACTCCCTAAGGCTGAATAAAGTAACTTAATACTTATTACCAATCTACAAACACTATGAACAACAAACAAATTGTTTTATATGATATTAATTATAAGAGATTGAAGTGCTTTCTGGTATTTGTTTGTAAACTTCTATCACTTCTGTCAGACTTAATTAAATTCAAATCACTGCTACATGTCATCAAAGCATGACCAGGGAGTAGCTGACTTGTCACAAACTGAGACTGAAGATAATAGTCAAAAGAAAAGCAGGAAAAAATGTCAACAATAAAGCATTAGCAAATAATCAAAGATAAAGCAGAAGCAACAAGTCAAAGGTGAAATATAAGCAAATAGTCAAAAATAAAGCAGAAACAAATAGTCAAAGATAAAACAGAAGCAAATAGTCATAGATAAAGCAGTGGCAAATAGTCATAGATAAAACAGAATCAAATAGCAAAAGACAAAGCAGAAGCAAATAGCAAAAGACAAAGCAGGAGCAAATAGTCAAAGATAAAGATGAAACAAATAGTCAAAGGTTAAGCAAAAGCAAATAGTCAAATTTAAAGAAAAAAAAATAGTCAATGGTCAAGCAAAGCAAATAGTAAAAAGGTAAAGAAAAAAAATAGCTAATGGCCAAGTCAAGCAAATAGTAAAAAGGTAAAGAAAAAAAAATAGCTAATATCCAAGTACTGCAAATAGTCAAAGGTAAAGAAAAAGGAAATGGTCAAAGATGAAGCAAAAGTATATAATAAAAGATAAAGCAGAAGCTTATATTCACCGACACAGCAGAATCAAATAGTCAAAGATAAAGCAAGAGATTTAGTCTATCCATTATGCTGGAAAAAAGTTTAAGATTTTGTTTATAAGACCAAAGCAGACTAAAGCAGATTGTATGATGAGTTAAAATACTAAGCTTTGATCACTGAGGACAAACTCTATTTTAAAAACAAAATTTTTACAAAGCAAGATGATCTAACATTTCTTAATCATAAAATCATGGCCTGGTCAAGAATTTTACTCTTCCAACGTTATGGCCTTGAATTAGGACATTCTCATATGCCATAGGGAATCTTTATATGAGCATCTAATTTTTTTAAGATATAACATGCCCAGACAAGATGCATTAAAGGCAATATGGCAGAGGCAGACATGATGGACATACAAATATTAAGATTTCTTATTATCCTCCCAATATTTATGAATTATATTTGTAAGGGTAAAATATTATGCTTCTGAACCTTTTAAAATATTCCTAAGTCTCTTCCAATGAAAAATGTTGAGATCATTGTCTTTGAATGTTGAAACAAGGTCATTGTTAACTTTGTGATGGTATCCACATGTTCCGTGTCAGACTGGTAGTTCGTTATGGATGACGGACATACTCTACACACCCAGACATCTGATCATAATATCAGTGTTCTCTCTGTGATCTCACAGTGGGCTATAAAAACACAGGACAGACTCAGTCTCACTCACAAATACCATTAATGCTTTGATGATCTTTTCATGCATGACTTTGACCCCTGACCCATGACAACCTCTGCTTCTAACTAAATGTAACCCCTGTCTGATCAAAAAAGATTCCACACGATATCTTTTTTGATAGATCCATGATATATAATATTTTTCTTGCTCCATATGTTTCATCTTTTACACCCAAGGTTAATCAAAATTCTGTTTGCTAAAAGGCTAAATTAGACACCTGACATCAAAGATTCTGCCATCGCTTTGATTCCCATTTCAGGAACATTGTTACAGAATTTAGCAAACAGTCGTTACAGCTAACAGCCAATTAGAATCAATAATTGAACTGAAATGCCCTTCTCATCATACATTACGGCCTCTTCTGCAGAGATATCAGTCATATTGCTGATGAAAAGAAAACACTATCAAAATCATACAAACAAGTTAATGGAGGTTGGCTTATAATTGCTTCCTAACAAGCACGTCATGTGTTACAGTTGACAGGGGATGCTTACTCTGTCATGGCATCTGATCCCACCTCTCATGTTTTCAGAGGTTTGCTCTGCTCCCGTTCTCTACTGTTCCAATGGATTTTTTATTTGAATTTCTGTTTGTTATTTTTACATTTTATATAAAAATGACCCACACACCCCCACCAAAAATCTACATAAAGAAGTTCTTCACACTTTTCCTCTGTTGACTTTTCTTCTCTGATTCTTTTTTGTGGAACTGCATGTTTAGACAAGATCAAAAGTAAACAACCCATTCAGATGAAAAAAAACACATTTTTATTAGTTTTTGAAATTAGAATTAAAAGCTGAAATATTAAATTTGTCTTCTAAGACTTAAATCTTCAGGGCATTTGGAATTATCTTTAAATAATAATCAAAGAGAAATATTTAATTAGATAAAACTTTGAAAAATATTTTAATTGAGAGAACATTTTCCAAACAAAACACAAATTCAAATTCTGCAAGGGCATGGACATTATATTTAAATCCATATTTTATAAACATATGTGACAAATTACTCATCCAGAATTAATTTTTTAAATTGCCACTCCTTTTTTTTCCAACCATAGGGTGTTTCTTAGTCTTTGTTTGAAAGTGGCTTATATAAATATAAAATATACATGGTATATATACATATCAAAACATGATTAATTGACCACTAATTGGTAATCAGTAATCAATCAATTAGTGTTCAATTAGAATTGATTATTGATCTGATCGATTAATCATGTCTGGATATATGTAAACTTATTTCACAACTTGTCCAGTTAAATTGTACACAGTAGAATTGAAGTTTATAACACATCAACTTTCCAGTGCCCCACCCCCCTGTAAACAACAGATTTAAACCTTTTTTTCTCGATGTCATGTTTCAGCTCATATTACAATCACGATCTGATCATTACTAAGACTTCCTTCTCCGCAGAAAAAAATGTGAGCGAATCAGTAACAAGATTGTCGGGGGACTACAATGAAGAAATCTGATCAATTGTGTTCCTCTCGGTCCAAATGTCCTGATTAACCGGAGAGCTACTCAGACTCCCGGACAATCGTACTTGACAACTGAATGGAGAATATTCATTGAACAAGAATAAAGTATAATATTCCATTCAGAGACCACAATGGTTTCTCTAGTAGTATTTGCATTTTGGATTAGAGCAAATAAATACATAATGTTATTTTTTCGTCTGTGTGGTCTGAATAGAAATCTTTAATAAATAGAGCCAGTTGAGTATTGATAAAATCAGACCCAAAATCAATATTCAAATCAATTTTTCTCCTGTTACAAGTTCTTCTTCTCGAAAGCTATTACGGAGAACTACAATACACTATTGGAGAAGCCAGTCAATTCGTTTTAGACCTCAAGCCGTTCTGGTGCTGTGTTTATCTTATTTACCTCAATGGTAGTCTCAGTATTGATCAGCAATGTTAGTACCAGTATACAATAAGTTCTGAAAATGTCCTGCCACTTCTTAGTATTCATGCAACAAAGAGTGTTTGTTTCCTTTTATTTAATTTTGAGGTACGATTTTCTGTCATTGTTTTGTTGATATTTTTTGTAGGTCTTGGATTTTTCCTCGGAATGAATGAACGCGATGGAGAGGTCGGTGTACAACCACAGCCTTCAGCAGATAGTCGTCGGAAATTCCATCGGCAAAATCGAGCAGCTGGAACCAGCCTTCCTCAAGGGGGACCAACATCATGCCCCCAAACTACAGACTTACCATCAGGAGGCCTACTACTTGTACTTCGTCGCTGTTCTTGGACTCCTTCTCAACATTCTAGTGGCCATCTTTATTTTCATCAGACGGACTATGAGAAAACTGACTAGTGCTTTTCTGGTTCATGCCTGTTTTTTGGACAGTCTAAAAGCTGCTTACTGCATTCCAATAGCCAACAATCTGATTACACAAATTAAACCCTCTGACTGCGACTTCTTCGGAGCATCTTATGTGCTCATCATTACGGCCTCCATCTTTAATATGGTGGCTATGGTGTGCACTGAAGCCTACACTTTTGGAGAGGTGAACATTGGTGGAAATTCCCATGGTTCTCTGTGTTGTGTTATTTTTGGAATTATACTTGTGTATATTGCTAGCACCATTTTACATCTAGGACCCACTTTGATAGGAGGCTACTTTGATTTTCATCCTCAGATTGGGAGTTGTTCTTTTGTGTTAGGGAAGCAGACGGGCTATGTGGCCCATGTGATGTGGATTATCATCATTACGCTGGCAGTACTGTTTGTAATCCACTTTATCTGTAAGCTGTATAAAGAGATTCAGCTAAACCATCCTAATCGCGTCTCCATGCTGGTCCGTTCATCCATCACAATCACAGACAATCCTCTAAATTCCACGTGCAACATCCGCAGTATGATTCAAGACTCAAGTCAGCGTGCTAAAATGTTTGTGCTCAGCACAATTGCATTTGTTTTGTGCTGGTATCCTTTGTTTTTGCTAATACTTGTTGACTCAGAATTCAAACAACGACCAAAGATGTACCAAGCCTTTAGCTTCATTGCTTGGACACAGGGCACAATTCAGCCCATACTCTACATCTGCTTTGATCGCCACGTTGACATTTTGGCAAAATACATTTACTGTGATCGTTACCGACAACAACATCTGGCTGCCCTTGCGGAATGGTTAACGACACAAGCTGAAATCAACCACCAAGAACAGCATGAAGAAGGTGAAGGTCAAGGTCAAAGTGAGTTTACCCCAGGTCAAGGTCAAACTGGTATTGAGGATACCAGCAGTATTAACATGGACGACTGTATTAGTGCTCTAAGCTCGCGAAGCACTTATAGATCTCGGCCGAGTCATGAGGCCACCCCTGAGTCAAACTCAGACAATACCTCCAGCTTGCTCCTGAGTCGAGCTGAGGCCCACACTTCGAGTAACCCTCAAATCCGTGGAGACTTTCGTATATCATGCTAAATCTGTTTTAAGATTACACATAGAATGATCACTGCTGGTCCATCATTCTTCTGATATAATATATGTATATTTATTTAGATATTAAAGTTATTCACTGGTTGAATCTTTTAGTACAGTTTTATTCTTATGTCACCAACATTGCAAGTTTTCTTGCAATCTTATGCTTCAGCATTTTTTTTAAATTTATTTATCTATTTTTCTTTAAATATTAATGGTATACATGACAAGTGACAATTTCCATGAGTACTTGATATCATTTGTACCAATGAAAATCTACATTAATTTGTAACTAACTTTGATTTCATTATCAATTAAAAATGATATCCAAATTATTTGAAGACCAACTGCACCAACTAGACGTCTTTGAGCCCTTGCAATAACTTTCCTGCCTTCCCATTCTCTGCAGTCAGTCTGGATGATTTTTTACCAAATTCAAATGAGCAACTTCTTAATCAGCAAAATTGTAGAATGGCTGTCGGTTTCTTTCTTCTATTGATTGGACAAATGGGAGTCTTATTTTTGGCCACAAAACGTCCATTAAATGCCTTCTTACATAACCTTGCTTTTAAGTAAATTGAACTGTACAGTGCGATTCTGGCGCGTGAACACTGGTTCAATCTTAATACAGGGATATTATTTACATACATACTCTTAAGAAATACATAAATCCCTTCATTTAGATGATTTATAACCTTCAAATATGTCCCTAAGTAAATCAAGTCTTTGTTCAAATCAATTTTTCTCCAAAAGCCAAAGTACAAGTCTTTTACTATTGCTTTGTTAGACCGTGAATTTGTGAACATTAATTTTGTGATGTTATCCCGTCCTATAGTATACCCAGTCCATTACGTTAACACAAGTTAGGAAGCTATTTAAATTCACAATTTTTCTTGATGTATATTCACATTCAGACACTGGTTTCAGAATTCTCAAAAAATGAATAATCTGTCTTCTATCAGTATCACTGATTTACGCAAATATATATCTGGTGTAAGTCATTATCCTCGCGGTTAAAACATAAAGCGCTGCTCTATGATGAAGACCACATAAGAAGAAACACAAATATTACTGTCCTTTCCTATTGCCGTTATATGACATTTAGCCATAATAACTTAAGTAAATTGTTTTCTCTCTATAAATTTCTGCCAAACCTACACACAAAATATTTAATCAGAAATCTGTAAAAACAAATCTTTGTTGTGGTTTAATGTTCTCTGACATAAGTGAATCACCCCAAACTGATGTTAATGTTAGCCGTAACAAACCAGAACTAGAAGGTACATAAGGCAGGTTTTATTGACTCTCAGACCTTTCTTTCCCACATTCATTGATTCTTACACTTCTAGTATTTTGAGACAATAAGTTTTTATTCTGAGATTACTTTTAACAAAATGCCCTTTCTTAATGAAGACTTAAGTTGCCCATGTGGTGCAGTGGTCAGAGCATATAGTCACCAAGGAGTTGGATCCTTAATGTCTCTGGAAGGCACCCTTATGGTGCAGTGGTTAAAGCATTGGCTCTAGAGTTTCTGAGAAAGGAGTTGATTCTAACATTCTAGGTTAGTCATGTGAGTGGTGCAGTGTAGAGTGTTTGCTTTAAAGTCTCAGAGTAATGAATTGATCCTTGTGTCGTGGGTTCAAATCCCACTGCTAAATGTGGAGATGTGTCCTTCAGATGAGACTGTAAAAAGCGACATCCCATTACGCAGTATAGGTTGGCATAAAAAAGATCCCTCACTACTTAATCAATGGCTTCGATTGCTGAATATTGGTATAGATATGCAGCCTTTGATGGGCAAGTAATGACTTCTTGATATGGGTGAAAAACTGTGAAAGGGACATTATAAACAAACAAAATCAAGCCTCTACTTTATACTTCTTTAAACACACAATACAAACTCCTCAGAGCTCTCTCTTATCTTAATATTTTCTTTACACCCACACAGACATGCACAGAATGACACAATTATGTAATGGAAAGTGATTTATAATGCTATTCATCTTTTGTATATGTGCAGAAACTCTCATACATATAGCAGAAATGTTTTTTGAAATGAGGAGTTCTTAGAAAAGATCAGACAATATATTTTTGAAAGAATGATTACTTGTCAAGGCATTTTAGCATAAATTCAATATTTCCATCAGTATGTCTGGAAAGTTACCATTCACAGAATTTGTACAGCAATCAACCTACAATAAGATGTGATAAATCTTCCTCACAAAGCCTACAGACTCATGAATTAACAACCATCAACTTAAACTCCACAAGAATCACAGCAACGACAAGGTGCCTTCCAAAATGTCTACTTCATCAAGAAGATAAAGCCGTCAATATAATGAAGTCAATGGAGTCAATTAGACCACAAAAAAAAAATAATCAGTAGCTAAACTCTGGTGTCTCTACCCAATATTGGTCAAGTCTTCCAATCTAAACAAAGTAATCCCAACAATGTAAGCCCTGAACGGTTAAGCTGCCAGTAAGAATAAAATAACATCTATATTTGATTTTCATCTTCATAATTAATAAGATAATTATCAAAAAACTAGATTTCATGTGTGTATATGTTTCATATGTTTCATATATTGCTGGTTTGTAGTCTTACTTCTGCTGCATTCACCTTCTTGTACTTTGTTTAAACAGAGTAGGCAATGAGTCGTGGGGAAGCCTCTGTCTGTGAGTACAAGGGAATGGGGGCAGTAGAACACACAGCTTCATTACCTGTAAACCGAGACCCTTTTATCTAATGAATTGCCTCCTACGACAAATCGAGACTAATAGCAGAAGTACAAATAAAAACACTGTACTGAGATGGAGTACCATTAGTTGATGATCTACAGATATTAGTGCAATTCAGTAAATAAAGATGTGTAGTAAACCAACAAAGACAGGGAATAGAATACAAGTAGGTGTGTTATACTAACTGCAAGACAGACAGATGTCAGGACTTGCTGAACATCAGAGAAAATCATCTGTAAGAGTTATTTACCTTGGGCCCTTGACTTCCTCTCGCACATGCCTATTAAGATGCATGGTTTCCATGACAATTTTATCCACCTCCCCATTAGTGTGGGTCATGTGACAATCCATCTGGTCTTCTGGCTTCAAGATTAAAATTGATTATAATTTAATACAGTCAAACTGAAATTAAACTTTGAGATATCCTGATATCAGAAGATTTATGAGAATTAGGTTAAAAACATACAGTAAAAATTGTTGAGACTGCCAAATCACTGTGAAATTTCCCCATTATTTGAGATATTTAAAAGTGTTCCAGACAGCAAAATTCAAATTTATATTAATAATATAGCTGGTCATAGAGTAAAAGAGCATTTAGTTCAGATAAGACTATACAACAAAAGAGATGACTCTTACTCAATGACTAACTATTTCTTTCAAAAAATGTCAAGTTTATAGACCATTTCTATCAAATTTTGCTGTTAAGTGAACAGAAAGATAATGAGTCTTAACTTCAATAAAGTGCAATAACATTGTACCTGTAAATACTAGTACCAAAAGATGTTTTTATATCACTGAAGCCTGAGCAATATGAAGTTCAAGAAAATAAAGTCTGCATAGAGGATCATTGACTACAGATAAAATTTAAGATTTGCCCGAATGTGACTGTCTGATATAAAAGAACATCAAGGTCATTGCACAAATTATTTTCTTATCAATTCAACATCAAGTCTAGGGGAATAGAAATATATTTCATTGGTAAAAAGTTTACCAGTAACTTAAAGTCCATAAGCTTCTAAATAGATATGCATATTTGAATATTTCTTTGTATACATTTTGTAAAACTTTTGATCCCTTCTTGTGTTCCAAATTAGTTTGGAAGAGGGGAGGGAAATAATTTAAATAGGAATTGAAATATAAAATTCTTTATCTAAAGCAAGATGCAATAGATTTAGCAGTTAATGAGAAGACAATGAAGACATTCAAAAGTTTATAACTGAGAAATGACACACCAAGTACAACAAAAATTAGACAGCTATAAGTCATGTGAAAGAATCAGGTGACCTAATAATTGTGTTCTCCCAAGCAAGTTCATTTCATCTTTGTTAAGTAGTTCTTGAGGAAAAGTTGAAAGTGTGAAAAGATTGCACTCCCATCTCAGATGACCTCAAAATACTAATGAATGTTCAACCTTCTTATGAGGTTGGGAAAGTGTTCTTCGGTTCACATGATTAATATGAAATATGAGGAAAAGTTGAATGCTGGTACTTCAGGAAACAAAACATAACAGTATTAAAAGGATAAGAGTGGCTGGCTGCAAAGTGTAAAGAGAGACAACTCTGTGTAAATTTCAGAAATATAATACGGATTATTTCACAGTCTCAGAGTAACATTTATATTAATAGATAGCATAGATGATAAATACCTCAGCTACTCAAGCTTGGTACTTTTTTTGCAGAAAATACCTTAAAATTTTTTAATGTAATATAATAGATAAAGGTGTGTTTGTAGAAAAGCTCTCTAATACTCTCTAGTAAAGCATTGTGCAATGCTGTTTATCAATTTTTGGATGTGAACGCTATATAAGAGTAATTTCTGTTGTACCTTGATCCAGACGTCAGTATTGAGGTAACTGAAGGGCAGAGGAATCCTATCAGCCTTATGTACCGCCGTCTTACTGAAATCTATCGACCTTCTCTCAACACGAGGTGGAGTTCCTATTAAGGAGAAAAATTTAGAGGTACATCACAATGACTTTCTAAATCAATATGTATCAGCGACAATTAAGACAAGTGGATAGAAATCAAAGAACCATCCTTATCATATAAATAAAAGATCACAAGGAAATTGATAGTAAACATCCAAAACAGGGTGATTTGTACCTGTTTTAAGCCTAGCAATAGTAAAGCCTGCTTCCTCCAAACTTTTGCCGAGACCTATGGCTGGCTGGTCCCCCATTCTACCAGCAGGGAACTGGTCCAGACCAATCTGAATCATCCCCCGAAGGAATGTCCCAGCAGTTAAAACCACCGACCCTCCATAAATTCTCTCACCAGATTCTGAAAAAGAAGAGATATGTGTTAACTTTAATGTTAAAATATGGCTAATCAACAGAGTATGCTTACTTCTCATTGGCATCTGATCCCAACAGGGGTCTGCATTTTTTTTTTAAGCCCTGTTCACAGATTTGTAATACAATGTCAAATTTTTTTTTTTGAACAATCACTGTTCAATCCAACCTTTGACTTAGATGAGTTAATAAAAACTTGCAGTTCAAAAAATATGAAAACTACGATGAACATAGACAACAGATTACATGTGTAATGGGAGAGGAGAAAAATGCAGCAGATCAGACAGGGATTCAAACCCGGGCCCCCTGTAACTCTGGTCAGGTCCTCTACCAACTGAGATATCTTGGGGATCCGATCGAACCCAGCTGACCGCCCCACATTGATTAAGTAAAGTTGTACCTATTTGTGATGTTAGTTATATCCTACCTAGTATGACCCCTGAACACCTCTGTTTCATGGTAGGGAGGTCCGGACTCAGACTCCGTCCCAGTATGAAGTCCTCCACCGCCCCGGCCATCACTGTCAGGTTCGGGGTGTTAAACACCTCTCTCTGGATCTCGGTCTTGTACATCAGTCGGTCAATCTGAGCACGAGGTCCCTGTAAATGTAAACAATTCAAATTCATTGATTTTCTTGTCATTTATATTTGTTTCAACTATTAAATATGATTTTTTTTAAAAATCTGTAAATCATTATATCAGTGTATGGACCAGTCTTTATTTACCCAGACAGCTGGTCCTTTCTTTCTATTCAGCATTTTGTAGTGGATCCCTGTTTTATCTGCAGATATAAAGTTAATCACATACCAGTGTAAGACTTAATTAAGAACGCTGAAGACAGTCATTAAGACAGTGATTTAGAAGGCCATGAAGGTCAATGGGTCAATTGTCAAAATTTTTAATGGGCCATATTGAAAATGAATGGGTCTTCTACAATGTATACATTTTGAAGCCAAGGGTCATTCTAAGACATAATAAAGACTCAAAAACATGAAATATAAAAGAAAATACATCTTCTTTTCACCATATCTAAATTTTCATGTATGCCTTGCAGCAAATCTAGAGGAATCTTTGTACAATATGTTGGTAAAAGTCTTTCCAAATCACTGTTATACAGTAATACTGTATACAGGGAAAATTTAAAATGGGGCTAATTCAAAGAAAATAGCATTATTACTTTAACAGAACTGTGTCTGAGTGAATTCAAAATGGGACAGAATTGCTTGCAGGTGTAAAAGGGCAAAAATAAGATGGGGCAAAAATAGCCCTGTATACAGTAACATTCCACCTACCACAGACTCGGCCACAAACTCCATCTAGGGCGTCCACCTCCATCATCAGGTGACCCTTACCAATCCCCCCAAAGGAGGGGTTACACGACATCTCACCTACAAATATCAGGTGTCTCCATTAGTACCCCCCTCCATCATCAGGTGACCCTTACCAATCCCCCCAAAGGATGGGTTACACGACATCTCACCTACAAATATCAGGTGTCTCCATTAGTACCCCCCTCCATCATCAGGTGACCCTTACCAATCCCCCCAAAGGATGGGTTACACGACATCTCACCTACAAATATCAGGTGTCTCCATTAGTACCCCCCTCCATCATCAGATGACCCTTACCAATCCCCCCAAAGGAAGGGTTACAAGACATCTCACCTACAAATATCAGGTACTGTGTCTCAATTAGTACAGACAATGTCAGACATATCCTATCATCTTAGACTTATTATTATTAATTATTATTATTATTAAAACATTGGTAAACATCATCAGATATTTCTTTTCTATCTTCACTGATGTTTGTTACTTGTAAGTGTTATTTTGTCCATGATACCTGTAGAAAAAAAAACATCACATAAACTGGCTCTATTTGTCGTAATTGAAAGTCCCACGATTAAAATTATTTTTAATCATTGTGATTTTTTTCACTGAAGATTAAAAAATCATATAAATATTAATTATTGCTTTGTACTTTTTACTCGTGATTTTTTCCTTAATTTAACGAGCACAAATTAAAAAACGATAAATCTTTGTATTTTTTCCCTTCATAACATTACCACGAATGCATTTAGTTCACAAATAAATTTCATATTAAAATAATCATATTAGGTAGTTTCACTCAAACCTAAAAACAAAACACATAAAATTGACCCTGATTAGGAAACACAGACTTCCTGTGTAATGCTACATATACACAGATTTTTGACATCTTGGGTTTTGGGGGTCTCCAGGTAAATAACCACTGTTACTTCGACCACTTCCCCTCCTCAGCCTGTAGTGGACAGGCTATCGCCCACTTCTTGGATGTAGGTGATAGCCTGTTCACTTCTCTAAAGAGATTACATTAGTCTTGTGCTCTACCAACTGAGCTACACAGGCTAATATCTACGGCTCAAACCATTAGGCATTACACCAGTATGGATTCATATCATACAAAACCTGTAACCCTGTGCTTGGATACTATGACATAATGTAATCTATCTATTTACTTGCCGACTGTACTAATTTTGTGGGTAAGGAGGAGTGTACGGGACCCCATCCGCGCTGAAGCACATGCCGCCTCTGTCCCTGCATGCCCTCCTCCGACCACTATGACGTCATATTTCTGGGCAGCAGACTGGCTATGATTCAACCTGTGAAGTATTTTCCTAACACACGTTGAGGGCTTACAATCAGGAATACAGCAGCTGTGTCTCGGAAGTTTCGCAACATTTTTCATCACCGTTATCATGACCATCCTTCCTGCTTTTAAACTAAAAATGTTCAAAATTTCATCACTTCAACATCGTTTGAATTGGGTAACATGTGTCGACCAGTGACAATACAGCAAATCAGACTGAATCACTTTTTTCCTTTTGATAATAATTTGATTATAAACTCCATGTGTTCAGTGTTGACAGCAAAAATTCGAACTACAACCCCAAAGACCGGAATAACGAGCCCGATTTTAAATTGGTAACGTTATTCTTGTTCCAGCTTTCGCGAAATCTACGGAGCATTTTAAATCTCATTTGTCCGTCAGTCTGTCCGTCTGTCACAAAACTTTTATCTTGGTTAAAACTTTTGAATGAGAAGAGATAAATTTTGTATATTAAAAACGCAATATTTATTGGGCGCAAACACATTTACTTCAATATATACAAATACAAATACTTTATTGGCACAAACACAATTACAATAATTGGCAAAGGCCCACTGAACAACATTAAATAATGTTTACATATTTTTTCAAGAATTGTCAAGTAATTGACTTCTAAGATCAAAACAGTCTCTGATAAATTTAACAGTAACTTTCAAGACTTTTTGTATATTACTGTTTATACATAATTGTAGCGTATATTTCTCATTGCTAAGATTAATATTTTACTTTGTTATGTTATAAATATTACTAAAGAATGCGTTTCTTAGCTTAGAGTAAGAATTACAGTGAAAAAGAAAATGTTTTTTCATCCTCAATCACACCAGTATTACAAACATTACAATATCTTTCATTTCTTGATGTGGAAATATATCTACCACTTTCTATTGCAAGTTTATGTGCGCTTAGTCTAATTTTACTAAGAGAGGATCTCTCAGATCTTTTTTTGAGTAAATCAACATAAGGACTTCTTTTTCCTGAGTATACTTTCTTGAATAGATCAAGTTTTTCTGAACCAAAGATTTTTGATGTTTGCTCTTGAGTGCACTGATCTATGATTCTTTGTTTAATGTTTGGTAAAAGGTGTTGGATGGAACCTGTATATTTTGTAATGTTAGAGAATCCAAGATTATCAAGAATAGAAAATAATTTCTTAGTCCAAGAATTACAGTTAATTGTGGATTGGTAAAGTTTAAAGGCCAAAGAATCAGAAGTTTTCAGGTGATTCCAATATTTGATACTTGAGAGGGAAATTTTGGACCAAAGTGGTAGTCTTTTAAGTTCTG
>PRKT01000002.1:462135-476799 GCA_003671525.1 Saccostrea glomerata | reverse complement strand
ATGAGTCTGGGCGTACAAAGATTTATTTGCAATGCACAGTGAATAGCTCAACTTAAAGTAGAATAAAAACACAAAGAACATACATGTGAATGTACATGTAACCTCCCATATGTGCTAAATTATACAAAGTATACAGACTGCAGTAATACTACTGGTGGGGGTGGGTGGGTTTTGCGAATAGCACAAGTAGCTCGTAGTTATCAATTGCTCAAAGGCGCACTAAAAAAGGCGCTCAAGTTAACATAATGATTAATTACTCCTTCATGTAAATAAGAAATAGCCCAGCTGATGCACCAAGAAATAAAAACATGTAAGACAGGCTTGGGTGAAATGAATCTATGGTTTTATTTAGTTGAACACATATGTAGATCATGAAATATTACATAATGTGTGTATGCAAATTGAAAGTTAAGGAATAAATCAAGTTAACATAATGCATAACATAACTGCGTGAGTAAAAAAAGGTGGAAAAACTATTTCCGTAAACTTCATTCATTTACAAGAATTAACATATTAATAGGCCTACATGAAAACAATATTTTAGTAGAATGTGAGGCTAAACATAAATTTATAACACATGTGTATTACCCTTGACAAGGCCTTTCTACATATACAATTATTTTTTTTACTCGGGACCTTGATCTCGAATTTTGACCTACTTTTCAAAAATTTAAACATTACTTTATATTTGTCATAACTTTTGAAAGAGAAAAGACACGGTGAGGGCTTTTATTAAAGTTTCATATAAAACATGTGATATTACCTGTAACAAATTGAGGCTTTTCTGAATAATCTATTTTTTTTTACCCTGTGACCTTGAAGTTTGACCTGCTTTTGAAAATAATATCTTCTCTTATAACTTTTTATTAAGACTGAAGAGATATAGGGCTTTAATATATATTTGACTAGGGCTAGGCAAAAATATCGATATTTCAATATATTGCAATATAATGACAAAAATATCGATTTTGTAATATCGATATATTGGCAATATGCTTAGATTAAGGAATTCTATCAGTAAATATAAAAATGGACTTATGAAAGGTTTGTTATTAAACCAAACAGAAAGACAGAAGTTGTTAGTGGGAGTATTTCAGAGCATAACTTAAATGAAATTAACAAGATTTTTTTTGTGTTGGTTACTTATCATAGTTATGTATATTATGCATGTAAATTAAAGTAAATATAGTAAGAAAATGCCATTTTAATTACATTGAAAATATTGCAATACATATCGGAATACAGTTAAAAATATCGCAATTTATCGCAATACGAAATCTCGGACCAATACCCTGCCCTATATTTGACATACCTGAGTGTAGATAGAATGTTCTATCGTTAAAATGATAAATGTCCTACGGACCCGAGGGCTTGTCCCGAGACTAACTAACCTGAGTGCAAAACCAGTAACACGATTTTCCGAGCATTCTATGATGTTTACACTTTGACCTTCAATTTTTACCTAACTTATGATGATGAATCTCGAGGACTGGGAATGAGAGGAAGGCATGAATACAGATGATTCAGCTGGTTTTCGGGGGGGGGGGGGTCCCTTTACCAAACCAGGTTATACAGAAATAATTTGCATTCCTTTTTTAATCAATCAAAGGTAGAATATAAACAAAATTAAATTATTTTCGGAATGACCTATGAGTATGGCGTTCATATTTAACATTATATGCCATATATACCGTAGTGACGTCACATCCACTCAGTGAGCCTCGAAATTGATGGACATGCAACAATTCTTTGAATTTGTGTGTTGTTATAGTATTGAAATAATATTGTAACAGAATGTAACCAAAATAATCCCTCCCCACCCCCTCCGAAGTTATACATCTTCGATGTCAGATACTGCATGGCATTATCAAAGAAATTTAAAAACATTAAAAGCAGTTAACTGCATTCCATTATTATATAAAAAAAATACGCTGGTAACCGTATCTTAGTTTTCGTGAGAGAATGCGAAAGACAATTTTTTCGTTGTGTGTATGTTATCTGAGCGAGCAAATTTTTATTTCATTGTACATGTTAATTTGGATTGTTGATCTACGTTTGAGGATCAGTTTAATTTTTAAAAGCACTCTTATGTTAATTGACTTTACTCTGACTGGACAAGAACGCAAATTGCTCTGTTATAAACAGACTCCGTTCTTTATTCGAGAATGCATGGGTGTTTGATGTAATAGTGGCCTTTTCGCGCGTAGTCGTCTTACATCAGTTTAATTCGGTGAAAGATAGTTCATTCCGGATATTTCAAATACCACATTATTTATTAACTCTTCGATTCACAACTTTCACAATTAATTAGAAAATAAATCACTATTTCATCCAATGGGAATCGCTAATTTAAGTCTATTAAATGCAACCCAGAATAGTTTTAGAATTAACGTCGGGAAATCACGTGGTTATTTGATTGACAAAATGATGTGAAAAAATCAGATATAAACTGCATGAAAACGACGAGGAGAGTTCTGTCCAAAAATTGGGAGCTTTTGTTTTAAAACAAGAATTTTGATGTGTTTGTGAAACAATCATGCCCCCATATATTTAAGTCCAAAAGAAGGTCTTGTCACAAGGATTATAAATTTTAATTTAATCAATATTTTATTATGTTAGTAAGATTACATAATTGGATTGGACATCAGGCATGGCCTATATAAATCCTCTCCAAGGTCAAGGTTACAAATGTTAAGAATTGTCAATGATTTACAATGATGAAAACATTTCCTTATAAGTTACATTAGTTTTTTTTGTTATATAAGGTGGAAAAAATGGAAAAAATGAATCAAATTAAATTATACAGAAGCGTTATTACTAAGTACGTATACATGGTATACTCGATATACAACAAGAGGCCCAGGGGCCACATCGCTCACCTGAGCAATTGGCTAGGAAAAAGCACATATCAGATCAGAACTGAAAGTTTACTGGGGGGAGAGGAGGGGGCTTGAATTTTAACCCCATAGGGGGTCATGATTTGAACAAACTAGAATCCACACTACCTGAGGATGATTCCCTATAAATATCACTAAGCATGGCTTTGAAGTACTTGAAAAGAAGATTTTAAAAGGTTTCTTAATATATTCCTATGTAAAAATTTGATCGGCCATTTGGCCCCACCCTACCCCCGGGGGGGGGGGGGGTCATGATTCGAACAAATTTGAATCTACACAACCTGGGGATGATTCCACAGGAGTTTCATCTTTCCTGTCTCGATGGTTCTTGAGAAGATTTTTCCTATATATTCCTATGTAAAACTTTGATCGGCCATTTTGTCCCCATCCTACCCCGGGGGTCATGATATGAACAAATTTGAATCTACACTACCTGAGGATGATTCCACATGAGTTTCATCTTTCCTGGCCCAGTGGTTCTTGAGAAGAAGATTTTTTAAAATGCCATTATTTTTTCTCTAATTCATGATTATCTCCCCTTGGAAAAGGGCATGGCCCTTCATTTGAACAAACTTGAATCCCCTTTACCCCAGGATACTTTGTAGCAAGCTTGGTTGAAATTGGCCCAGTGGTTCTTGAGAAGAAGATGAAAATGTGAAAAGTTTACGACAACAACAACGACGACAACGACAACAACAACGACAGACGACGGACAAATTTTGATCAGAAAAGCTCATTTGAGCCTTCGGCTCAGGTGAGCTAAAAAGTGCAAACAAACAGCAAAACAGAATAAGTAAACAAATAAAGTGCAAATAACAAATATGTAAAGAAATATACAAAGGATTATAAATAACTTCAGAAATATGAAAGCCCTAGTACTAAATGTAATTGTTCAAAAAGTTATTGCTAAGGTTAAAGTTTTTTCAAAAGTTTTTTTTTTCCAACTTTAAGGCAAGGTCAAAAGGTTACACCCAGTAAGGTTTTCTCACATTATTTACGCATGTGGAGTATATGAAAGCCCTTAGGAAAAATTCCTCAAAAGTTATGGCTAAGGTTAAAGTGTAGTAATAGTTAAAGTTTCTGCGGTCAAGCAGACAGACAGACAGACGTACGGACAGGGCAAAAACATTTAACTCCGAAACTTTATTTACGAGGGCTTAAAAAGGGCCCTTAAGACAACAGAAGCTTGTCTATATTAATTTTATCTGTTTAAAGGCAACTATGAAAACAGATCTACCTCGTTCAATTTTTCTCAGTTATGTAGACGCGTTGTTTTCGTAAAAATGCCATGGCAGACTGACATCTACCGACTCCTAGTGGACCGTGAAAAAGTAAGGCTGTTCGACTAATGAAACGTAAGGTAGAAAATTAAGACTGACTGACCAATGAGCATTTAAGATAAACCGACCAATGAAAAATGAATGAAGATCTTATGGATTGACCAATGAAAAATTGAGGTAAAGTGATACTAGTATTCTTTTAAGGGAGATAACTCTATTATTTTTAGATCACTGTTTCATTGAAAAAAATAAAGTAATGATTTTCTCAGAATTAAGCTAATATAGTATTTCATAACTGTCCAGAATTCAATAGTAAACTTCCAATTTAATGAAAAGCAAATTTTACCTTAAAAGAAACTTTAAAAAGATACAAACACTACAGTGCATGACTTGGTTTTTTTTAAAGAAAAATTCTTTATCTATTTCTACTTAGGCATGTGAATTTAAAAAAAAAAGAATAAAAAAACTTCGACGTATTACGCCCTTTATAAACTGAATCACGTGCAAAATATTCTCCTTTTTTCAACAAAAGAGCTACATGTAGTAAACTTGTATGTCAATGACAGAATTCTTCTATTAACTTAATAAAATTTCTAGAAGACTATTCCACATTGGTCATTAATTACAGGGAAATCTAAGAGCATCACCTTTTAATTATTTCAGTGAGAAAAGGCATTTTCTAATGAATCGTTATATTGACAAAGGCAGAGTACATGACTACTAGCACATGAGATAGAACGTGTCTTAAGCTTGCTAATTGACACCAAATTCAGACTTTTTTCACCCAAGAGTTTCAATTATCTCAGCTAAAATATGACTCGTTTCCAGTGATACGCATTTTATGAAAAGAATTTTTAAGTGAATCATAGCAATTATTTCTCTCTATTTTTCCTTCTTCCACGATAGCTGGACCGTAAACGAAGCTATTTACCTTCGCTGTGCTGTTTTTTGAATTATTTAGAACTTGTTAATTTCAAATTTATCATTATCGATTTTCTTTAATTTTAAATATGAAGATGCCAAGTGATGCTAAATTCATTCTCTTGAAATAAAAAAAAAATTCAGATGCAAGGTCATTAAAGCTTTTTGAATTGCCCTTCAAATTTAGACAGACATTAAATCTGTTTTTATTTTAGGTAAGCCACAAACGTCTCGTTCAAGGTTCTGTCTTCAAAAAGGCTATCTTGTGCAAGCCATTCAGACACTGGGCGTAGAATCAATAAGTTTGTTCTACTTTCCAGGCAATACAAAAAATGTGCTCCGGGCGAGAGGGAATGGGGGATTTTATTTGAATTCTAGATCTGTGTACTGGTATGATACATGAGATCAATATACATGTACTAGTAACACTGGCTGTAGTGATTACAGAAATACATGTAACAAGTACTGCTTTCTGCCATAGAGTAGAATTCTGTCGATTTAGATGAATGGCCTGTTTTTAAATTTTCGGTCAAGGTTTTGTTTGTTAATTTAAAGACTTTCATCTTTATAAATGTACATTTGCTTTGATATGTTTAACTCAGTTACTTTAATCCAAATTGATGTTTAAAAAAACCCTATTGCTATAATTGTTAATCCGTTTCATTTGAGAGCGTCACCATTTTCAGTACGAAAATAATTTGATGTAATCTTTTGAAATATACCGCGATATCATGCACTTTTTCATAAGACCGAAAGAAAAATACTGTGACATGCCTTGACAAATGTTGATACATTTTTATTTGCATAGTAAATATCAAAACTATCTTTAATTCTTATTTTTCGCTATTGAGAATTGATTTTTTTCCACAACTGCTGTCAACAAACTCAAAAGTACAAAAGCCTTAAAGTGCTATGTCAAAAGATATCTCGGCGTGAATATCTAAGCATGCTTAAGTTTCATAAACTAGGATCGAATTTTACAAAAAAATTGGAACTCTAATACATTTACAGCATGCAAACTGTGATACAATTACATGTATAAAATCGCTCTGATTGTTTAAAAAGTAATCTGAAATTGATATTAAAACATACTCACATGTAAAATCTCATTGATAATATCACTACAGTCTCTGGAGACTAGATATTCCAACAATCTGTTGAAATTTCAATGGGAACTAATTGTGCATCTTTATTAGCATACCTGTTGTTTTGTATATTCTTATGAAAAACGAGATGTTTTCAACACAGAAATTCAATATTTTTGTTGCAGTAGGATGGGATATTCTTCCACGTCATTAAACAAAACCCCAAAATTATACAATTATTCACCCTTCCGAGTTTTAACAGTTTATCATATATTAAATTTTATTCTTTATACTTTTTCAATTGCATGACATTGTTTTTAAGGAGAGGAACCAGAAAGGTGTAAGAACTTGTTTCCAATGCTTTCGATTCATTCAATAAAATACCGAATATCAAAAACAAAATGTTTCCTTTCTCGTGTCCAAAAACTTTGTTTCTTGCTTGTATCAATTTTTGTGTAAAGTACACTTGTAATATAAATCTTGAGTGTATAATGCCAAACCATTTTATTTGAGGTGTTAGTGCAAAAAGTTTGAACAAAAACTTGAGATTAAACATCAAAGAAGAATTTATGTTGAAAATATTCCGTTGTTTATTGTTAAAAAATGAAATACAGAATTTCATTACCCTCAGGCCTGACTGAGAAGGTAAAACATCCAGGGATGAAACACCCTGAAAGGGGAACTTTGTGTGAATGCTGATAAACCAATCAATTAGTTGTATCATTTCCGATGAAAAAATATCTAGAAATCTAAAGAACATCAATTTTACATGTTGGTTTTCAAGTAGGATGAAACTAGTGAACATATGCTAGTAGATGTCAGTTGAAGTGTAGTAAATTAGAGTTTTCAAAGTCAACACATGTTATGCACGAATCTATATATACCTATGATACATATAATATAAACTGAGTATTTTGCCCCAATATAACAAAAAGGATCAGTGAAGATGAAAATGGCATTTCTTTCGGTAAGAAATACTTTCTCGAATCTTCAGTTAAAAGGTAAAAATATCATATAGAAAAAGAAAGGAAAAAAAAACAAAATCGTGATTTCATGAAGAAAACGTAATAACGTGATAAAACGTCGTTAATAATGAAATAAAAAATAATCAAAAATATATAAAAGGTGGGATCTGATGCAATAAAGAAGTAAGCCTTCTCTTTCATTTAACTGTTCACATACGCCGTGTGCTCTTGTCATGATCGGACAAAAATTCCCTTTGGTTGTTGAGAATATAAAAAATATTCAATACTGACGTGTATATGATTTTGAAGAATTTCTTCCTTAGAAAGGGAGCTCGACGACGTAATATATGGGTATTAGTTTGATTTCCACCCGAAGAATTACTGGTACATTTAAAAGTTGGATTTAAAAAAAATTATGTAATGAGTCTAACAAACAAAAAGTGTTGTTACCTGCTTTGTCAGCAGGGAATAGTACTGTATATAAATGTACTGTAGAAAAATTCTAAATATCTAACAGATGCGTAAGACTCTGTGTTGTCTTTTATTTCGGGTTCAAAGGGAAATGTATTCATTTTTAAAGAATTTTAAGACAAAAAAAAATCATAAGATATTTTAATATGAGTTTTTCATATAAATATATTACATGTGTACAAGGAAAACAAAACATAGTTGAAGATATGGACTTCTCGTTAACCATAATATAAAAAAAAACTATATCGTATATCTAAATATTAAATATAAGGCTACAGCAAAAGAACTTTTCATTTAGAGTTTTTTTTTAAAGTTTGCTTCAAGTAAATGCAAAAAGGTCAGTTAATTAATTGGCACATTTACCCACCTCCATTTCTAATTGAAAAGCAGCTGTCATTGACATTGCGGGGAATCTATACGCAATCGTACTGGATCAGAACACAAAACAAATGGAGGAAAAATAATCAATCTCTGTGTAAGAAGTTTGCACTTATAAAGAATGAATATGTCTCTTAAGTACGCGAAAGAAGGCCACCTAGGTATAATTCGTGCGTGCGTTCGTAATGGAATCTTATTGTTCCAACACACTTCGATAGAAGTTTTGTACACAAGTGAGAAAACACGGAAAATTAAGTTACTGCTTTACAGTTGTGGCTTTCTGCATCGAGGTTGATCATTTAAAACTGCCCGCCATTTTTTGTGTGTTCTGATCCCATCCGATTAAGTTGTAACGCGGAACTTTTCGCAATGCAAGGCGTTTCGAGAAAGTACCGGTCCGCAGAATTTTATCCATTTTTTCACCTGAAAAAAAACTTCTGTATGTCTCTTTCATAACAATTAATTCAGTTCATAAGAAATAAGTTAAACAATGACCAAGTATATTTGTACAAGTTAAACTTTTAGCATTGGGATATGAGAGAACATGAACGTAATTAGGTGATTCTGTTGTAGGTGTTAGTGTTGATCTGCTTGATTCTCGTACATCAGTCAGACAGAACTAACGCCTGGTTCTTCCTAAAGTCCCACAGTAGATGCCAAGGTAGGAAGATATTTCTGTACTATATTTGTTCTTAACTGTAGTATGCTCACTCCTCCATGACACCTAATCCCACCTCTGATGTTTTAGAGTTCCATGTTTGCTTTTCTCCTGATTTGAAAAACCTAATGGACTTTTGAAATTGAATGCTGTTCATTACATCCATATATTTCATTAATTAAGACTTATTATGATAGGACAGGTTTTCACTAAAAAAAAAACTAATTACATTAAAAGAAAGAATTATACAAGAATTACTCTGATATTGTTCAGTGATCATTTAAAATTGTAGATAAAAGATAGATAAAAATGTAGATATCGGATTTTTGTATATAAATAGATTTGCAAGAATATAAAATGATTATATAATATAATTCTAAATAAATAAATCTGGGAGAACTGGGAGTGTATTAGCACTGGTAAGTATAGGGAGGTAAGGATGAGTACCTAAAGATTTTATTAACTGTTTACTAGTCTATTTCTCGTACATCCTTTCGTTTACACTGAAAAAACAGACGTCACCTCGTTTGTCATACAACTGAGTTGTTAGTTAGCCTTTCTTGTAGACCTATAGTCAGAAAAAAATCCAAATATGAATCGGACTCTGTGGTGTCTTCTTCTCAAGTTCAATGATATAAATAAATGAAAATAACTACTGTAAAGTGTTAAAACATCGTCGATATAATATCCGAATGTCGAATTGAAGTCCGCGGCTAGTGTTTTTTTTTTCTCATGTAGAAGTTTGTGTATATATTATGCTTCTTAGGAACATAAGAACAAGTAAGCTATTAAAGGAGCACAGTTAGTGCCCATCAGAAATCCAATAGTTTGTTGTCAAACTTTGTCTCCGAGTACCACATGATTAAAGTCAATGTGGAACTCCAGCATTTAATTTCAACTTCGGAGTACACGTATTTGTTTGTACAAGCAGAGTGGTTTTAACATAGTCATTTCGTTCGTGACTTGTCATGAGATGTGAAAATATCCGAATTCTGTTTTAAATGAAAAGTAATTGTCTATGATATAAAAAAAAATACAGATATTAATATATCTTTAAAAAATTGTTGTATTATATTATAATGTGTAGGAAAGTCGATCGTAAGTTTTGATGTAGACTTTTGAAAAAAAAATGGTGATGTGAAAGATTCTTAAAGTTCTTTTTCACATCACTTCTAGAATAAGCTTTAGCATTGTACGTCTTAATTTCCTTCTTTAAAGCAATTAAGTTTTTTTTGTAAGGAAAACAAAATGTGTTTGTGAAACACTATGCGCCCAGTGGCAACAAAGTTCGAAAAAGCTATTTTTAGCTTAAAAGTCAAGGTCACTGACCTTGGTGTCATTTGAAAGTGCTTAATTAGTGGATTATGCATATCAAATATGAAGTCTCTGTCTTTTATGGTTCAAAAGTTATGGCCAAAGTTCGAAAAGGCTATTTTTAGTATATAGGTCACCGTCAAGGTCACAAGGTCACAGACCCTGGTGTTATTTGAAAAAGCTTAAGTAGTTGAGTAAGCATACCAAATATGAAGTCTCTATCTCTTCAAACTTACACCTTTGTTCAAAACCTTAACCTTTGTTCAAAAGTTATGGCAAAGGTTAAAGTTGACAACAGACAGATAGACAGACAAACAGATAAACAGACAAACAGACAGGACAAAAACAATATACTCCCCGGATCTATCGACCATATTGATATGGATTGGTAGTAAAAAAAATTTCAAAGGATGTACATGTACATGTATATCATCATTCTAGGTGGAAGTTAGACTGGAATAGCACAATTAACTTTTGATCTTTTAGGGATTTTCTTAAGTAAGATAAAAAGGTTTTAAATCAATGGAATCTAAGAAAATTAACCCCCATTGGTAGGTTAACTGTAATTAAGACATTGATTATCCCTAAATTAAATCACTTGATACTTACTTTACCTAATCCACCATCAGAAAATATGAAAGTTTTTGAGGTTGAAATTTTTTTTTTCTTTGGAGAGGCAAAGGTCATTAAATAAAAAGAAATACATGTACTATCATTGAACTGATTCCAAGTGGATAACATTATTTCAATCGCAAATACATACAGATATTGAAAATCTTTGATTAATGGATACAGACTTTACTGCTTAACTATGTAAGAAAATAACAAACATTTTTTGGTTAGAAGTCCTTTTTCTTAATAATAGAAAGAAAGGAAAAAGTACTTCAATTTTAAAAAGGAATGAAAATGGACATCTATTTACCATGTCTGAATGGAGTAAAATTTGTGAACTTCCATTTAAAATTACACAAGAATCAAAACTTCAGTGGCTACAATTTCAAATTTTACATAGAATAGTCACAACAAATTTATATCTTTTTAAACTTAAGATGAAGGAGTCTCCAGCTTTTCTGTTATACTGACATTGATTCAATTGAACATCTTTTTGTTGAATGTCATTTAGGAAAAGAGCTTTGGAGTTATATTGAAAAGTGGTTTTTGTGTAAGTTTGATATATCTCTAGTTTTTGACAGAACAACATTATTTGACAAATATAAGAATAATGATGTCCATAAAGTGCAAAATTTGATTACACTGATAACTAAAAATTATACTTTTCGACCAAATGTAAAAACCCTTCTGTTCTAAGTGCCATGACCCTAAATCAATTATTGTAGAAAGACTCTTGATAGAGAAATTTTTACTTTTGAAAAATTGTAAATATACGGAGTTTGAGAATAACTGGCGGAGCGTATGTGATATGTTATAATTCATTTGTACATGCATACATTTATATAAAATTTCAAGAAACGAATGTAAAGGAAAAAACTCCATGCCCCTATATTTTTTGTTTTTTCTCTCATTTTGTTTCTTGCTCTCTCTCTCTCTCTCTCTCTCTCTCGTTCTCCCCTCCTTTCAACCTTCACACGTGTTTAAATGTGTATATGTTTATGTGTGTGTCTTTATGTGGGTCTGAATTCTGTATACGGCTTTTATAATAGGTACTTGAGTGGAAATATAATTATGTATGAATATGCTTTGTAATAATGTGGGAGTTTGAAATATTCAAAAAAGTTAAATTAGACCTTTTGCCTTAATTCTTGTATTTTTAAAATCAAAAATATATCAGAATAATATTTTGAAAAGAAAATGCTGAAATTTACATTTTCTGTTCTAAAATCTCACAAGGCAATTAACTGGATAGGATAATGAAAATAAAAAAAAAATAGCAATATCGTTATACATCATGCTATTTTCCCACCAAGAAAGACATTTCGAGCAAAATATAAATTAGATTAATGAAAAATATGGAGAAAACGAAGAGCATTAAAGCTCAAAAGTCTATAAATTAATCCACATAATGACACTTTGTATAAATTTTTGATTATCAATTATTAAACAGGAGGAAAGCCATATTACTTTGGAACCACAGACTTGCTGTGCAAAATCGGACGTAGATCAGCTCCGAGTCGCTTTACCCTGAGCGTTAGTCACCGCTGGATCCTCTTTGACGGGGAATACTTTGAGTGGGGGGTCCATGGGCAGTCCTATTACTATGGTAACACGCTGACGGACGGGGATCACTGCCACACTGAGAGAGAGTCGGATCCTGCAGGATACAGTCAGCTGGACAAAAATTGTATTGAGAAATGTGCTCGATCGTACAAAGGGAGGTATGGTGCTTATAGTCTGTTGACGAACAACTGCCATGACTTCGCTAACAAATTATCGGAGGTTTTATGTAACCATACGACTTGTCCAGAATGGTGTCAATAAAATATGATCAATCATGGTGAATATGCTAAAGATGACATTTGTGTAATTTAAGTATTTAATACATCAATGGGACTAACACTGCGAGTCTCAACAAGTATGGAAAAGTATTATCTTGTTTACCACAACAAAATCCACAGGAGGCAAAACGAAAACAGAATTCTTGTGATTTTCAGATACAAGATATAAAATAAACCTAATACCACGTCAAATACGGGTATATGTTGCATTAAAACAAAAAGAATTGATCTTGGTAAACAGATACAAGGATTCGTAGTAGTACATGAAATAGAGAACTCCTTAGAAACTAAATGATCATGAATGAAGCGACATATAAAATTAACAAAATAAATTGATTTAGAACGAAATATTGCAAGTGCCCAAAAGCGAGAGGAAATTTCAAAAGATCGATTAATTTGCTATTTTGTATAGTTTTATAGACTTTGATATTGAATACTGTTCGTTATCTCCATATCCTTCTGCACCCCTCAGTGCTTAAACACATTTCACTTTCACTTCACAGATGAAATATCATAAACATTTTCAAGCAGTCTTTAAAATATATATAATGTAGAAAGATAAGATTTGTTTTATTCTCACAAGGGATATGAAGATAGCGAACAGTATTCAATACCAAAGTCCATAAAACAATACAAAATAGCAGCTGAACAAACACGGACCTCTAAAACATCAGAGGTGGGATCAGGTGCCACGGAGGAGTAAGCATCCCCTGCTGACCGGTCATACCCGCCGCGTGCTCCTTGTCATGATCGGGAAATAACGGGAAAATCGTCAATTAGTATGAAAAACGCCAGTCAGCGTTTGGACTCAACGATAAATTAAAATTGCTGACAAGGCCATTGTATCGACCAAAGAACTTACGAAATTGACTTTAAACGAGACTTCTGGTATTCTTTTTTCATCAACTTGTTTGTCAGTTATTTACCTCGTCTAAGATATCGTTCATATGTAGAACATGCTTTTGCGTATCGAATCAACTGAGATAATTATATAAACGCCGTATGCAGGTGATGAAGGTATATTGCTGCATAAGTAAGCGAAGTTGACGATAGAAAAGTTTAAGTCATCACGTTTATCATAGAGCTTAGTTGTTATATTACCATTAACGTCGTTTTCAAGTAAAATATCCAAGTATGAAATAGATGTGTCAGATTCAATTATCTCAAGCTCACCAGGGGATACATCGAATCGTATCGACATAGGAATGGAAAATTATCATTGTTAATTGACAATACGTCGCCAATATATCTAAATGTTGAGTTGAAGACCACAGCAAAAGTTTTCTTCTTTTCACGCATAAGATTTTGCACAAATTCTGCTTCATATGTATACAAAAATAGGTCTTCCAATAACGGATTGCAATTGATACCCATGGGAATTCCAATAGATTGTTGGAATACTTGGTCTCCAAAAACCACATAGATATTGTTAATCTGAAACTCAAACTTCAGAGTACTTGTGTACGCAATCAGAATGTGTTTGAACAAAATAATTTTGCAGATGACCAGCTATCAATGATATCAAGAAGCCTGCTCTCTTAATTTATCATGGGAAATGGTTGTGTATAAAGTTGAAAAGTCGTAAGTTTTTAAGCTGTTGATATTGATAAAATCGTGAGATTTCAAATGTTCCAAAAGTTCTTTGGAATTTTTGAGTATCCACATCTGATTCACACCACTTCTTGAATATATTGCTGCACAGTACTCTTGAAATTCTTCCTTCACTACTGTCAATATCTTAGTCAGAAGTAACGAAAGAGGCTTGGTTGAACATTTACTGGACCTTGCAATGTATCTTTGTTTGTAAGAATTCTAATGAAGTTTCGGAATCCAATATATAGATATAGATATATATATATATATATATATATATATATATATATATATATATATATATATATATATATATATATATATATATATATATATATATATATAACACTAAAAAAACCAACAACACTGTATATCCTAAATGTCGGATCTATCAAGTAGATACAAGGTCACGGATGGAAATTTATATAAAGCACTAAAAATGACCAACGACACGAACAATAAAAATTGTCAAATTTTCGGGACGCCCTGTCCCTTCCTCAGGACAAAGAAAAAAGTTAAAAAGTTATAAGAACAAAGGAAAAAGCGAAACAAAAAACAACTAGCACTTCTACTAAACACTATATATTTACATACTTAGTTACATGTTGATTTGGAAATTTTTAAGAACACTATTAAAGAAAGAATCCGG
>PRKT01000002.1:432058-454017 GCA_003671525.1 Saccostrea glomerata | reverse complement strand
TATATATATATATATATATATATATATATATATATATATATATATATATATATATATATATTTATATATATATATATATATATGTATGGTAGTTCAAAATCTTTTCGGTTATTCGGGATATTAAAAATATTCAAAACTGACATATAATTTTGAAGAATTTCTTCCTTAGATTGATTGTTTATTGTTAAACGTCCCTTTCGTGAATTTTTCACTCGTATGGAGACGCCACAACTTGCCGGTGGAGAGTTGCAAATGTTGTCCTATACTCGGCATTCAGGGCCATTGAGCAGGGAAGGATCTTTTTCGTGCCAGCACCTACTGCGACACGGGACCTCGGTTTATACTGTCTCATCTGAAGGACCGGTCTCCACGTCCAATAGTGGGATTCGAACCCGCGACGTAAGAATTTACTCCTTTCTTCGCGACTCTAGAGCAGACGCTCTAACCACTGCGCCACGCGGGCGAAAAGGAAAGGGAACTATGATTATAAGTTGGATTACCATAGAATTAAAGTTCGTCTAAAATACAATTGATATAATGAGCCTTACAAACGGAGACAATGTTTTTACATGCTTTGTTAGCAGGGACCAGTACGTACTGATCATGTGATATATCTAACTCTTTTTTCACTTCTGGTTTACTGCATACAGACGGATAGATGGTATTGCCCCCTCAATCTTTTTAAACGCGATTTTCACATATCTGGCCCATCGTCTGGCGTAATCTTCAATAGAATCCATAATTTTTATAAAATTCCGTCGCCAGTTGAAGGATCGGGGTTCCTATATTTAGGATCTTTTAAAATAAGCGATCTAAGGTCTCCATTATTAACTATATTAACGTCACCTGTTATAACGTGTCCAGCAGGACTATAATAAGGCGAAGAACATAAAAAAAATGAAGGATTATGTTTCAGATACTCGATATCCAGGCCATGTAAATTTTCTTATGTAATTGAAAAGTTTGGAAGCAATGGTCGATGTATATTTGAAGAAAATACATTAATCCCTAACGGATGGAACTACAGGTTTTTCATCGCTAGCTGTCTGTCCCTCCGTCTGTCAATTTTTCACATTTTCAACTCTCTTCAAGAACCAATTTTAAGTTTAATCAAAATCGGTACCAAGAATCCTTCATCTTCGTCAGCCAATGGTTTCCTATCTGAAAGTTATTCTACAAAGAAAGTAAAGTAGATTTCGGATCGGAAACCGTTAGCTAGCGAAGAGGACATTTTTATCCTTGGAAAAAGGTAAGTTTAATGTGTTATTTGAAGGACCAATTCACTTCCAAGGGGAGATGATTAAGAAAATACAAAAAAAGTGTTGGGTCTTGAAAAATCTTTTTAAGGTTTGAATCCTGGTACAAGGGGTCAGTCGGGGGCCACAATAGAGAATCAGCATTTCATATTGAAACGGAATTTTTTTTTTCTCAAGAACCACTGGATCAGTAAAGCTGACACTTATTTATTTGGAAGCATTCTGAGATAGTTTGATTCCAAATTGTTGAAATCTTGGTCCCCATTTAGAGTAAGGCCACAATAGGGACGAGGGAGTTAAAATCCACGGGCCAAAAAAAGCTTAAACTTATTCGGAAGCTTTCTGAGGTAGTGATCGAAAATTCTAATTTTTTTCTCTCAAAAATGTCCCTTGGGTATGGTGAGGCTACATTAGGGGATACAGGGTATAACAAGGAGGAATCTGATGAAAAACAGCATTGCCCAGGTGATACAGGTTAGTGTTTTAGGCCCTGGACTCTGTGTCATTTCTCTACAATATCCAATGCCGAAATTTGCTTTTTCATGAGCTCGAGGAAAAATAGAATGAATTGTAGAAAAGGTGTACGTTTTTATTTGTTGCAGGCTTTTGAAAAATATGGCGATTTAATATTTTCTTTATGATTTACATCACTTCTTAAATATGAATAAAAAAAATTCCGTGTCCCTTAAAGCTGCAAATACATGTAAAACTTGACAATAGAGGACTAAAGGAATAAAAACCTGTCATCGATAGTGTAAAAGACGAGATAAGTAGATAAGATTGAAAGAGTCATTAAACCCTCAATTTGAGTTTTAGTTCCCCCAAGTATGGAATAGACTGTACTTCGTGAAAATGATATTTAATCCAGCTGTAACAGTCCCTAAAGCTATTTTCCTGTCAACACGCTAGATCTTCACTTTACACATTTCAAAAACACGCTTGTAAATCCCTAGAAGTCATATATCTTCATTATTGTGATTTTAAGTAGTCCAGAAACTGGGTTCCTTTAGTTGCACATTTTACGTCATGCAAGCAAAAAGGTGGCAGAACCTCTGAGTCTACTTCAGGAATACTGTGCGAAATCATATTCGAGAAGTGATGTAAATCAGATATAAATACTTAATTTTCCAAGGAATTTTTGGAATATTTCTCCAAAACCAACAACATCAAAACTTATGCCTTTTCACCTCTTGATCCGAAAGATTAATGTCCGATCTCGAACCTTTTGACATCATTGACAGCTGCTATTGCTATAAAAATACCACGTCAATTTACCTACCTTGTCATGAATTGTTTTGTTTAAACAATCTGATTGTAACACAAGTACTGTTAAGTTTAAACATTCATTAAAAATATGTTTGTGATATGATATTTCAGGAGCCTAAGTCTTCCAACAATCCCTTTGGAAGCAATTGCGCTCCGTTATTAGAAGACCGAGGAGATGGGAGAACATGACGAGAGATAAGTCTATAGCGCAACAAACATGAAGGGGAAAAATTAAATCACAATTATACAATATTTTCCTTAATATTTCATCTAACATTAAAGTATACTTTATGTAAAATCTAACAATAGGCCCATGGGCCTTATAGGTCACCTGAGCATTATGCAAGAACTTTCCAGTGATTGAATTTGATTCATGTTTTAAGCCAGATGCTATTGCATTCACAATTTTAAAAGAGGCACCATTGATCATCATAACTATACACTTAGCAGTTGCTTAGTTTGGTTACTTAATACCCATAGGCAGGGTAGGTGAACAAAAAATGCATTTCAATAAGTAATATTCAGCAAAAATCAGTAGTGCCCCTACCACACATGAACCCCTGACCCTTAGGCCTAGATCCACACATTGCACAATTTTTGAAAAGACACCCTTGCTTTTCAAAAATATTTGATTAATACCAAGGAGCAGATTTCAAACAATTCATTTTCAGTATATAAGTACAGCCCCCCTATGGTACCCCTGACCCTGGGGCCTTAAAATTCACAATTCTGGAAGATTAGAACCCTTGCTAATAACTAGGTAGTTCATCTGCTTAATACCCACGAGCAGAGAAGACAATTTTCAAAGAATTCATGTATTTTCACTATATAATCAATAGAGTCCCGCCCTAACACTAGAACCCCTGACCCTGGGGCCATAAAATTCACAATTTTGGTAGAGGCATTCTTGCTCATCATAACTATGTACTTAGTTGGTTTATTTAATGCCTAGGAGCAGAGAAGAAGAATTTCAAAGAATTCATGTATTTTCACTATATAATCAATAGAGCCCCGCCCTAACACCAGAACCCCCGACCCTTGAGTCATAAAATTCGCAATTTTGGTAGGGGCACTCTTTCTCATCATAACTATGTACTTAATTGGTTTATTTGATACCCAGGAGCAGAGAAGATTTTCAAAGAAATAATGCATTTTCACTATATACTTATTTAGCCCCGCCCAAGCACTAGAACCCCTGAACCTGGGGCCATGAATTTCACAATTTTGGTAGAGGACTCAGTGCTGATTACAATCATGCAAACAGTTTGACTGCTTGATGTCCAGGAGTAAAGAAGTAGATTTTTAAAGATTGCATTAATTTTAGTGGTTTTTGTCCTACTCCTAAGACCCCAGGGGGGCAGGGATCATGAAATTCATAAATATCAATAATGAGAACTTTACTCTAAATACGAAATTCACAATTTGAGTATGACTTTTATATCTCAGAAGCTCATCGAACTTAGAAACCACAGCAGAAAGTATGGTATGAAATACCGCTCTTATTACATTAGTTGAAACTATGCTAAGAGCAAAGGCAATTCTATATGCTTAAGTGTTATTTTAAAGATAAAAAATAACCATCCTCTTTCATTACAAAAATAATAACTGCTTAAGGAGAAACTCCAGACTTACATTGCTATAAATATTCTAGAAGTTGTATCACAGGCGGATCCTGAAAAACGCCAAAGATCATAAGAAAATTTAAAGTTTCCATTTTTCCCAATTTTTTTAATACATTTAAACGTACAAAGTCTCTGCAATTTATTCAACCATTCCTCGTGATGAATAAAAATATGTGCTATTCGATATCGTAGGCAAATGCTTCCTCAATAAAAACGGAACTCGAATTTCACATCTTCATGATCTTGTGGTAGGTCATCAGCAAAATTACTTTGTTAAAAAAACATTCTGATTGTACACACAAGAACTCTGCTGTTGAAACTAAAAAGATGCTCAAGTTTCTATGTAGGTTCTGGAGATCAATCGGATTACCCACTGAATCTGTATTATCAGCTGCAGACCAGGTCTTATTCAAACAGAAGAGGAAAACCACTTGTTCTTGCCTACAACTCGGCAATTAGACATATCAATGTCCTTTTCTCAATTAACAATAATTTTTCTAGTTTCTTTCAATCATACGCCTATTCGATATATCCAAATGAGCTTGAAATATAAGATTCCACACATCTCACACATTTCTGTTTAGATTTAGATAATTTAATATAGAAAAAGATTTTATTGGTTACCTAACAAAATAAACTTTAAGATAAACGTAATGTCTTCCATCGTCCTATCGTCAACTTCCTTGTTTATGTAATCATATAAAATATACCCTTATCACCTTCATATGGTGTTTATGTCGTTCAATTACTGGTGATTCGATACGCAATTAAATGTATGCTCCAAGTAAAAACACTTTCTGAAACAAGGTAACCCATATTGCTTAAAAACAGGTAAATTGAAAGAGGGGGTTGCTAAGATTAGGGTTTGGAACTTAATATGAGTTAAACAAGCTAATTCAGAGAATTTGTGTCCCCCGCTTAAGGAAAAAGTAAAACATGCGCAGTTCGGGGGGAGGGGGGAGGGAGTCGGATCCCCCTCACTGAATTTATAGAATTATTAAATGTATACATGCATGTATACTGAAGCAAATAAAATACATGTATACCATTATGGATATAAAGATTTAATTGCTTATTCTTTATTATGTGTATAGAAGATTCTTTTTATATGGAGTATTTATCACACTGTAATGATGATTTTATGAGTTTGTACAAGCCAGACCTCGTAAATTTTTCATTTCGCGTGCTGAATACTATCATTTAGTAAAAAAAAAGTATTTCTAAAAAAAAAAAGAGTGGTCCGTCCGGGACTTGAACTCGGGAGCTCTCACATGGGAAGCGAGAACCCATACCACTAGACCACGGAATCGCGTTACATGGTGACAAGTATATATGCAGAAGTGAAGTCACATACATGTATATATTCATATTCGGTATTGTCAAAATTTTACACAATGCATTGTGTTTGATTTATTTAACCTTTATTAAACAGTTCTAATAGATGTAATAAGCTTAAGAACATAAAGTCCGCCGAGAACCTGTTTTATACGCAATAACTTTCCTCATGCCCCTGTGCTAAAAATAGCGACATGTAATACTATAAATACTAATAAAACAAACGGGCGGGGCACTTTGAGAGGGGTGAGAGAGGTCCTAGGGAGTTTTGATATAAAATTACATTGCATAAGCTCAAAATCTTCTTGAAATGTCGACCGGAAATGATAGTGTTACACACAGACAGAATGTATAAATTTATGACCTTGAACTTTGACCTTTTGACCTCAAAATCAATAGGGGTCTTCATTAGGCCACGGGAGTTGTTATGTAAAATTTCATTGCAATAGCGTAAATGGTTGCAGAGACATCGTGTGGAAACGAAAGTGTTTTAACAGACAGAATTTGAGATTTTATGACCTTGACCTTTGACCTTTTGACCTCAAAATCAATAGGGTTCTTCCTTAGTCCATAGGGAGTTTCTATGCTAAATTTCATTGCAAAAACTCAATGGGTTCTCGAGATATCGTGTGGAAACGAAAGCGTTACAGACAGACAGAAAGACGGACGGACAGCTAGACGGACGGACTGACAAACCCAAATCAATATCCCCCACTTTTCAAGCGGGGGACAAAAATACCACTCTTCCCTTCGAAAATGTACTTTTAAACAGAATGAAACATATAGAGATAACGAATAGTATTTAAGATCAAAGGTCCATAAAACAATACAAAATAGGAGCAGAGCAACCATGGACGTTCAAAACATGGTGGAGCGAGTATCCCATGCCGACCGTCACACATACCGTGAGCCCCTTGTCATGATCAGGAAATAACGGTGACATCCGTCGTCAATTAAGTGTATAAATAATGGACAAACAATAAGTAAGAAAAACACCAGTCAGCATTTAACTCAGCGATAAATTGTATTTGCTGACAAGGTCATTGTATCGACCATAGAACTTACAAAATGATGACTTTAAGGAAACTGCTATGTTCTTTTTTCATCAACTTGTCTGTCAATAATAAACCATGTGTTAGAAATTGTTCATACGTAGAACATGCTCTTGCGTATCGAAACAACTGTTATTTAACCTCCGTATACAGGTGATGAAGGTATATTGCTGCATAAATAAGGGAAGTTGACGATTGAAAAATTAAAGTCGTCACGTTTATCATAGAGCTTAGTTGTTGTCCCCCGCTGGAAAAGTGGGGGATATTAATTCGGGTCTGTCTGTCCGTCCCTCTTTCTGTCTGTCTGTAACGCTTTCGTTTCCACACGTTATCTAGAGAACCTTTGAGCTTTCACAAAGAAATTTGCATAGCAACTGCCTATGGACTAAAGAAGAACCCTATTGATTTTGAGGTCAAAAGGTCAAAAGTCAAGGTCATAAATACGCAAATTCTGTCTGTTATGACACTTTCGTTTCCGCGCGATATCTCGAGAACCCTTTGAGCTTTTGCAATGAAATTTTACATAACAACTCCATGTGGCCTAAGGAAGACCCCTATTGATTTTGAGTTCAAAAGGTCAAAGTTCAAGGTCGTAAACTTATACATTCTATCTCTGTGAAACACTATCCTTTCCGGGCGGTATTTCAAGAAGATTTTCAGCTTTTGCAATGTAATTTTATACCAAAACTCCCTAGGACCTCTCTCATCCCTCTCAAAGTGTCTCGCCCGTTTGTTTTATGAGTATTTATTGTATAACATGTCGCTGTTTTAAGCTCAGGGCATGACGAGAGTTATTGTCCCCCGCTTGAAAAGTCGGGGATATTAATTCGGGTTTGTCCGTCCGTCCGTCTTTCTGTCTGTCTGTAACGCTTTCGTTTCCACACGATATCTCGAGAACCCATTGAGCTTTTGCAATGAAATTAAGCATAGCTACTCCCTATGGACTAAAGAAGAACCCTATTGATTTTGAGGTCAAAAGGTCAAAGTTCGAGGTCGTAAACTTATACATTCTGTCTGTGTGCAAAACTATCATTTCTGGGCGATATTTCAAGATTTTGAGCTTCTGCAATGTTATTTTATACCAAAACTCCCTAGGACCTCTCTTACCCCTCTCAAAGTGCCCCGCCCAGTTTGTTTTATGAGTATTTATAGTATTACATGTCGCTATTTTTAGCACAGGGGTATGACGGGAGTAATTGCGTATAAAACAGGTTCTCGGCGGACTTTATGTTCTTATTACATGTATTAGAACTGTTAAATAAAGGCTAAATAAATTAAACACCATAGATTGTGTAAAATTTTGACAATACCGAACATGAATATATACATGTACGTGACTTCACGTCTGCATATACTTGACTCCAGATAAAGCGATTCCGTGGTTTAGTGTATGTTTCTCGCTTCCCATGTGAGGGGTCCTGAGTTCAAGTCCCGGATGGATCACTTTTTTTATAAATACTTTTTTTACTAAATGATAGTATTCAGCATGTGAAATAAAAAATTTAAGAGGTCTGGCTTGTACAAACTCATAAAATCATCATTACAGTGTGATAATTATTTCATATAAAAAGAATAAAGAATCTTACATGCACATAATAAAGAATAAGCAATCAAATCTTTATATCCATACTGGTATATTTTATTTGCTTCAGTATACATGTTTATATTTAATAATTCTACAAATTCAGTGAGGGGGATCCGAACCCCCCCCCCCCCCCCCCCCCCCCCCCCCCCCCTACCCCCGAACTGCGCATGGTTTACTTTTTCCCTAAGCGGGGGACACAAATTCTCTGAATTAGCTTGTTATGTATAAAACAGGTTCTCGGCGGACTTTATATTATTATAACATCTATTAGAACTGTTTAATAAAGGTTTAATTAGACACCATGCATTGTGTAAAATTTTGACAATATCGAACGTTAATGTGTACATGTATGTGACTTCATCTTTACATATATTTTTCGCATGATGAAAGCGGTTTAGTGGTGTAGTGATATGTCTCTCACTTTATATGTGAGAGGTCCCGGGTTCGAATCCCGGACGATCCATTTTCTTTTTTTTTCTCGAAATACTTTTTTACTAATTTGATAGTATTCAGCATGTGAAATAAAAAATTTAAGAGGCCTGCCTTGTACAAACTCATAAAATCATCATTACAGTGTGATAAATATTCAATATAAAAAGAATCTTCTATACACATAATAAAGAATAAGCAATCAAATCTTTATATCCATATTGGCATATTTTATTTGCTTCAGTATACATGTATACATTTACAAATTCTACAAATTCAGTCAGGGGGATCTGACCCCCCCCCCCTCTCCCAGAACTGCGCATGGTTTACTTTTCCCTAAGCGGGGGACACAGATTCTCTGAATTAGCTTGTTATATTACCATTAACATTTTTTTCGAGTAAAACATCCAAATCTTGAACAGATGGGTCAGATTCTGTGGTATCTTCTATCTCAACCTCACCGAAATAAATCGTATCGACATAAGAATGAAAATTACCATGATCATGATTGTTAATTGACAATACGTCGTCGATATATCTAGTCGAGTTGAAGGCCACAGCAGCAGTTTTCTTCTTTTCTCGCATAAGATTTTGCACAAATTCTGCTTCATATGAATACAAACATATGTCTGCTAATAACGTAGCACAATTGGTACCCATTGGAATTCCAATAGATTGTTGTTATACCTGGTCTCCAAAAAATAACATAGATATTGTCAATTAGAAACCCAACCATCTCTTTGATGTCAACTTCAAAGTACTTGTGTGTACAATCAGAATGTTTTTAACAAAATAATTTTGCAAATGAGAAGGGAAGTAAATTTACGAGTTCCATTTTATTGAAAAAGCAGCTATCAATGATTCCAAAATGCGTGAAATTTAATTTAACGTGGGGAATGGTTGCTGAATTTAGTTAAATCTTTTGATTTCAAATTTTCAAAAGTTCCTTGGAATTCTTAAGTATCCACATTTGATTTACACCACATTTTAGATATACTGTTGCACAGTACTCTTGAAGTTTCTCCTTCACTACTGTTAATATCTTAGTGAGGAGTAAAGAAAGATGCTTGGTTGAACATTTACTGGAACCCGCTATGTATCTTTGTTTGTAACGATTCTTATGAAGTTTCGGAATCCAATATTTATATTTATATGGTAGTTCAAATTCATTTTGGTTCTTTGGGATATCAAAGATATTCAAAACTGACAAATTTTGAAGAATTTCTTCCTTAGAAAGGGAACTACAATTTTATTAAATTCTGTTATTTCGGTTTAGTGACGAATGCATTTTATGGAATATTTATGAACGAGGCCCTTAGGTCGTGTTTCTATGCTCAATTTGATAAAGATATGTATTGAGTAAAATATACAATCATTGTGACTTTTCCCTGGTTACCCAAATAAAGAGGGAAAAGCACCTACCTGCGGGTATTTTTGTCTAAACGCAGCAACTTGTTCAATTCAAAGCTATCTTTCAAAGTGATTAGTATTGTAAAATGGGTAGGTTAAAATCGATTCAAGCGCTTGGGTTTTATTTGTTGTTGCTGTCATAGTTTTGTCTTTAAATCAATGTCTAACCACAATAGTGCGAAGCATTCTTAGCAATCCTTAAGTCGGCCATATATTGCTTTAAAATGAAGGGAACAACTGTTCCCGTGTGTGCCATGAAACGCAGAAATTAACTTTTTAAATAAGATAAAATCATCTAACGAAAATCTCAAGAGTTCTGTTACGTAGATTTATGTAAACGTTCTTTTATATACCGTTTGTAATGAAGGATTACCTTATAAGAAAATAAAGAAAGTCTTTTAATTTGAATGACAAATTATCACAAACTTTTGAATCTTAGGGAATTCACTTTTTAAAAAACACAAGTCGAAAGATCCCCATGGGTTATGTTTATATTAATGTTACAGGATATCCAAGACCTGTACAATTATCGAAAAATTTATTGTTTTTTAAAACAGATTTATTTTATTAAACATAGTTAACTTTGTTTAATTTTTATTTATGCTATTGAAATTAATTTTTTTTTATTCATGCTTTGCATTAAATTTTACTGCAGATTTAAACAATTATAAAATTTGGAAATTGAAAAATAAGACTGGCTTGAAAGTAAAACATTTTTGCTAAATATGTGGTTTTCATTGATAAAGCCTGTACAAGCCGTGTTTTCAAATCTAGGGTTTTAAAAATATAAGATATACCGATTTTAAATCAAGGTTATTATATTCCCAATTAATAATTTAGGTTTTTTGGCCGCCTGGTTAAAGCTGCGCAGAAAGAGGTTGATCCGGATCTTTCGCGGCTTGTTGAATCCCAGTGCGGGACGTGGAGACTGGTCCGCCGGAGGTAATAAACTTAGGTCCCGTGGCTCAGGTCCCATGTCTCAGGATTCACGTGTCTCACTAGGTGCTGGCATAAAAGATATTTGACAACTTAGTGGCACCGAGTGCCAAGTTTCGGTCTAAAGCAGTCTCCTACTGAAAAGTTCTGGAATCTCAAATATGAATGAAAAATTCTTGAAAGGGACTTAAACATACAAACAAAAAATATTTTTGTCTTTTACTGCGAACATGGCGTGATTTAACCGAAACAGTGCATATTTTAATTTTGAGCGTGTTCAGTAAGAAAGGAGCACACTAACAGTGTTCTTTACCCTGGCATTCCCGTCATGTCCTTCAAAACAAAAGTTTAAAAATAGTTGTGTAGTGTAGTCGCTATTTTTTGTCCCCTGCTTTCGCAAAAGGGAGGTCACATTAAATCTCATTCGTCTGTTCGTCAGTCGTTAAAGTGTAAATTTTACAGATTAAAGTGTAGAAATTAAAAAAAAGTGAAGTGTCCAAGTGGCACTAATACGCTTCCGTACTTTATTACATACAGTTATATCTCTCAGTTAATTTGATACACAAGAGCATGCTCTACGTTTGAACAATTTTTAAAACGAGTAAATTATTGACAAACAAGTTGACGAAACATGAATATCAGCAGTCATGTTAAAAGACACCATTTCCTAAGTTCTATAGTCGATACAATGAACTTGTCAGCAATATGGTTGATTCGACTTTTTCAGAAAATACAATAGTCGATACAATATACCATAAAGTCAAATGCTGACTGATATATTTCATACTAAATGTTAGGCCATTATCTACACACTGAATATTTATCCGTTATTTCCAGCAAGGAGCACACGTTGATGTGACCGGTCGGAAGGGGATGTTAACTTATCCATGGAACCTGATCCCACTTCTGATGTTTTGGAGCTCCGTGTTGGCTCTGCTCCTTTCTTACTGTCTTAGAACGGCATCTAGTGAACAACGATAAACTGCATACAAGACTAAAGCAATTATGTGCCGAAAAACGCTAATCTTTTTAGGTGTAAAATAATGATATCTATTCCATAATGCTCTTGCTGAAGGTAAGAGACACACATTATAAGTTTTACTAATGTCCTGATTACACTAAGTCCAGGAAACAGTTTCTCGAGGTGTTCTGAGCTATTGACACATACTTTACTCTAAGGGATACTTAACTCGGTACTCCTGAAATTGAATATCTCTTTTCTGTTGTATATTCTATTTTTCAGCATTCTGAGATATAATGGATTGTTATAAAAATTCATCACTGCTGAGTACATGTCTAATAATTTAGTTGTATATACATACATGTATTTCTATATTGTGAGTTAATTCATGCTGTACAAAGTGTTTCAAACGATTATAAATCGCTTTGTGTGACGTTACATGCGGGAAGATGGCAAATTATGTGCCCAACCCCATTATATATATATTTGCAGTAAAATATGTTCAAACCAACCAAACCTGTGAGGTTTTTTTTATTGGTTCAAATTGATGTTCCAAAAATTTTAATTTTTTCAGATATGCTTTGAAAAATAAGATTACAGACGAAGCCTTGTAAAAATAATATAATATAGCCTTTTCCTTTGATCAATTAAAACTCATAGATATGCAGGTATCGACTTCACAGAGAAGCATATCGACCTCCAACTTCTGAGAACCATTTATAGATGGAAGCGTCAAATAATGATCAATGTATGCTTAATACAGATAAGCACTTAATAATATTTTTGTGAAAAACCTTTATTTAAAGTAAAAATCGAGAACAATTTAACAATGTATATATTTGCAAGCACCTTTCGCAGAACAATTTTAAAAATTATTCACAACAAAAGATTTAGTAAATGACTATTAATTCTCATCATCTTTGGTTATTTTTAGATTTACAGTAGTAAAAAATTATGCATGAATTCGTTGTAAGGTTAGGTACAAAAATAGCTACATCCCATACAGAGAAAATTCGAAATATAAACTAGAGGTATTGTGAGCAATGAGTTCACGAAATGATACCCCCGCCTCCCATATGGTTATATGTGGCAAAGTCCATGTTTTGGTCTGGGAAACCCAAAATATGTGTCGGATCAAAAAGTAATATAAGGGATGCACAAAGGCATTATGTAATAAAGAATCTGTGAGTGGATTTCAAGGTAAAATAAACAAATAAAATTAAAACGTTAGGCATTATATTATCGAGGATTGTTATAATTTTAGCGATTTGTAAATTACTTTATTATCTGGAAATCATATGCAGTTCTATTTTGTAAAAATATCTCCATTACGTATAGGATGCAGTGCCTATGGGTGTCTGGGATTTTTCTGTGGAGTAGTCAGCATATCTACATTAGCTTTGATGAGTTTTTCGAGATATATCCATGTGTGTAAATCCAGCAAATGTAAGTAGACAAACATGTATTTATTTCAATGCCTTTTATTTACAAACTAGAACCCTTACACGCATAAAAGTTGTTGCCATATAAGGTCATAACTCCATTGCTTTCAGTGACATCCTCTTGATCAATAAGAATTAAAAACTACATGTAGTATCATTCCCTTTGTAGATAAAAGTCAGAATCTTTCGTATACCTTAAGTAAACACTTCTGAAAAATCGATCTTGCCTTTTTTTCGCTGACAGTTTAACAATAACATCAATCAATTCAGTAATAGTTACTAAGAAAAGTACGCCCTTATTTTTTAATATATAAAATTACATAAGCTTCGCCACATAATTCGTCATGGAAGTGAAGTAGGTGTGCGTAACTGTGTTTACGAGAGAGGTATGGAGTACGGGGGGAATTGTCGACTTTAACGGCCGCCATGTGGGAAGTCCCGAGACTCAGCTTATCTCACCTAGTTCTTTGTAAACAGTGTGGTTAGGTTCGTTGTGTTTTGAAAGGAGTGTAATAAAACTGATTGATCCCTTTTCCTTTTTTAATTTTCCTCTTCAAATGAAGATATAAGCTTTAATCAACTAGATATGTGTTTGTAAACCAAGTTGAATTATGATTACATGATAACTACTATGGTATATTTGATTGATCGATTTTTTATTGTTTAACGTTCCTCTCGAGAATTTTTCACTAATATAGAGACGCTACCACTTGCCGGTGGAGAGCTGCAAATTTTGTCTTAGTACTCGGCACTTAGGGCCATTGAGCAGGGAGGGATCTTTTACGTGCCAGCACCTACTGCGACACGGGGACCTCGGTTTATACGGTCTCATCCGAAGGACCGGTCTACACGTCCCACAGTGGGATTCGAGCCAGCGACGTAAGGATCAACTCCTTACTTCGCGACTCCAGAGCAGACGCTCAAACCGCTGCGCCACACGGGCAACTCAAGTTGTTATATTTGTGAATGATTCATAGGAGTCACTTGTAGATATACTTTAATTTATAATACTTAGTAAATAGAAGAAAATAATTTTAGAATAGTTTTAGATTTTACCACTTCGTTACAAAACAGACTGATATTGAACTGTGTTGATGGAAACTTGCAATTATACAACGATAAATAGGAAAAATTAGTCTACTAATGAAAGAAAGACGAAAGAAAACTAGAAAGACAGATTTATTCATCGTTTTCTTACGGGAGAGTGGACGACGTCTTCCGCGTGCTTGATTATAGAGATTGTTTATTAAAGCAATCATATAGTTTTTATCATACTTTGATTAACAGAATGCCGTCATTGTCCTTGAGAAATAAAAATAAACTCATCTTGAATGTGGACATTGGTCAAACATGTTTACGTGAATTTTCAGATTAGTAACAGTTTTCTATGTTATGGAAAAATATTTCCGAGAGGGATGATTGGGTTTGATTTTGTTCGTGGAAAATTTCTTGTTTAAGCATTTTATTAATTTATAAGAAACAAGCTGTGTTTGTGAAACACTGATGCCCCCGTATGGCAAATAGCAAAGAGTAAACTTTTCTTAAATGCAAATTTCATATATTAGTACCAAAAGTAGGGTATTCTCACTGGAAATACAAGGGGGGGGGGGGGGGGGGGGGGGGGGGGGGAGTCGGATCCCCCTCACAGAATTTGTAGAATTATTAAATGTGTATATACATGCATGTAAACTGAAGCAAATAAAATATATTCCATTCTTTATTCTTTATTATGTGTATAGAAGATTCTTTTTATATGGAATATTTATCACACTGTTATGATGATTTTATGAGTTTGTACAAGCCAGACCTCGTAAATTTTTCATTTCGCGTGCTGAATACTATCATTTAGTAAAAAAAAAAAGTATTTCAAAAAAAAAAGAGTGGTCCGTCCGGGACTTGAACTCGGGACCTCTCACATGGGATGCGAGAACCATACCACTAGACCACGGAATCGCTTTACATAGTGACAAGTATATATGCAGAAGTGAAGTCACATACATGTATATATTCATATTCGGTATTGTCAAAATTTTACACAATGCATTGTGTTTGATTTATTTAGCCTTTATTAAACATTTCTAATAGATGTAATAAGCTTAAGAACATAAAGTCCGCCGAGAACCTGTTTTATACGCAATAACTCTCCTCATGCCCCTGTGCTAAAAATAGCGACATGTAATACTATAAATACTAATAAAACAAACGGGCGGGGCACTTTGAGAGGGGTGAGAGAGGTCCTAGGGAGTTTTGATATAAAATTACATTGCATAAGCTCAAAATCTTCTTGAAATGTCGACCGGAAATGATAGTGTTACACACAGACAGAATGTATAAATTTATGACCTTGAACTTTGACCTTTTGACCTCAAAATCAATAGGGGTCTTCATTAGGCCACGGGAGTTGTTATGTAAAATTTCATTGCAATAGCGTAAATGGTTGCAGAGACATCGTGTGGAAACGAAAGTGTTTTAACAGACAGAATTTGAGATTTTATGACCTTGACCTTTGACCTTTTGACCTCAAAATCAATAGGGTTCTTCCTTAGTCCATAGGGAGTTTCTATGCTAAATTTCATTGCAAAAACTCAATGGGTTCTCGAGATATCGTGTGGAAACGAAAGCGTTACAGACAGACAGAAAGACGGACGGACAGCTAGACGGACGGACTGACAAACCCAAATCAATATCCCCCACTTTTCAAGCGGGGGACAAAAATACCACTCTTCCCTTCGAAAATGTACTTTTAAACAGAATGAAACATATAGAGATAACGAATAGTATTTAAGATCAAAGGTCCATAAAACAATACAAAATAGGAGCAGAGCAACCATGGACGTTCAAAACATGGTGGAGCGAGTATCCCATGCCGACCGTCACACATACCGTGAGCCCCTTGTCATGATCAGGAAATAACGGTGACATCCGTCGTCAATTAAGTGTATAAATAATGGACAAACAATAAGTAAGAAAAACACCAGTCAGCATTTAACTCAGCGATAAATTGTATTTGCTGACAAGGTCATTGTATCGACCATAGAACTTACAAAATGATGACTTTAAGGAAACTGCTATGTTCTTTTTTCATCAACTTGTCTGTCAATAATAAACCATGTGTTAGAAATTGTTCATACGTAGAACATGCTCTTGCGTATCGAAACAACTGTTATTTATCCTCCGTATACAGGTGAAGAAGGTATATTGCTGCATAAATAAGGGAAGTTGACGATTGAAAAATTAAAGTCGTCACGTTTATCATAGAGCTTAGTTGTTGTCCCCCGCTGGAAAAGTGGGGGATATTAATTCGGGTCTGTCCGTCCGTCCCTCTTTCTGTCTGTCTGTAACGCTTTCGTTTCCACACGTTATCTAGAGAACCTTTTGAGCTTTCACAAAGAAATTTGCATAGCAACTGCCTATGGACTAAAGAAGAACCCTATTGATTTTGAGGTCAAAAGTCAAGGTCATAAATACGCAAATTCTGTCTGTTATAACACTTTCGTTTCCGCGCGATATCTCGAGAACCATTTGAGCTATTGCAATGAAATTTTACATAACAACTCCCGTGGCTTTATGAAGACCCCTATTGATTTTGAGGTCAAAAGGTCAAAGTTCAAGGTCGTAAATTTATACATTCTGTCTGTGTGCAAAACTATCATTTCTGGGCGATATTTCAAGATTTTGAGCTTCTGCAATGTTATTTTATACCAAAACTCCCTAGGACCTCTCTTACCCCTCTCAAAGTGCCCCGCCCAGTTTGTTTTATTAGTATTTATAGTATTACATGTCGCTATTTTTAGCACAGGGGTATGACGAGAGTTATTGCGTATAAAACAGGTTCTCGGCGGACATTATGTTCTTATTACATGTATAAAGGCTAAATAAATTAAACACCATAGATTGTGTAAAATTTTGACAATACCGAACATGAATATATACATGTACGTGACTTCACGTCTGCATATACTTGACTCAAGATAAAGCGATTCCGTGGTTTAGTGGTATGTTTCTCGCTTCCCATGTGAGGGGTCCTGAGTTCAAGTCCCGGATGGATCACTTTTTTATAAATACTTTTTTTACTTCTATACACATAATAAAGAATAAGCAATCAAATCTTTATATCCATATTGGCATATTTTATTTGCTTCAGTATACATGTATACATTTAAAAATTCTACAAATTCAGTCAGGGGGATCTGACCCCCCCCCCCCCCCCCTCCCAGAACTGCTCATGGTTTACTTTTCCCTAAGCGGGGGACACAGATTCTCTGAATTAGCTTGTTATATTACCATTAACATCTTTTTCGAGTAAAACATCCAAATCTTGAACAGATGGGTCAGATTCTGTGGTATCTTCTATCTCAACCTCACCGAAATAAATCGTATCGACATAAGAATGAAAATTACCATGATCATGATTGTTACTTGACAATACGTCGTCGATATATCTAGTGGAGTTGAAGGCCACAGCAACATTTTTCTTCTTTTCTCGCATAAGATTTTGCACAAATTCTGCTTCATATGAATACAAACATATGTCTGCTTATAACGTAGCACAATTGGTACCCATTGGAATTCCAATAGATTGTTGTTATACCTGGTCTCCAAAAAATAACATAGATATTGTCAATTAGAAACCCAACCATCTCTTTGATGTCAACTTCAAAGTACTTGTGTGTACAATCAGAATGTTTTTAACAAAATAATTTTGCAAATGACAGGGGAAGTAAATTTACGAGTTCCATTTTATTGAAAAAGCAGCTATCAATGATTCCAAAATGCGTGAAATTTAATTTAACGTGGGAAATGGTTGTTGAATTTAGTTAAATCTTTTGATTTCAAATTTTCAAAAGTTCCTTGGAATTCTTAAGTATCCACATTTGAATTACACCACATTTTAGATATACTGTTGCACAGTACTCTTGAAGTTTCTCCTTCACTACTGTTAATATCTTAGTGAGGAGTAAAGAAAGATGCTTGGTTGAACATTTACTGGAACCCGCTATGTATCTTTGTTTGTAACGATTCTTATGAAGTTTCGGAATCCAATGTTTATATTTATATGGTAGTTCAAATTCATTTTGGTTCTTTGGGATATTAAAGATATTCAAAACTGACAAATTTTGAAGAATTTCTTCCTTAGAAAGGGAACTACAATTTTATTAAATTCTGTTATTTCGGTTTAGTGACGAATTCATTTTATGGAATATTTATAAACGAGGCCCTTAGGTTGTGTTTCTATGCTCAATTTGATAAAGATATGTATTGAGTAAAATATACAATCATTGTGACTTTTCCCTGGTTACCCAAATAAAGAGGGAAAAGCACCTACCTGCGGGTATTTTTGTCTAAACGCAGCAACTTGTTCAATTCAAAACTATCTTTCAAAGTGATTAGTATTGTAAAATGGGTAGGTTAAAATCGATTCAAGCGCTTGGGTTTTATTTGTTGTTGCTGTCATAGTTTTGTCTTTAAATCAATGTCTAACCACAATAGTGCGAAGCATTCTTAGCAATCCTTAAGTCGGCCATATATTGCTTTAAAATGAAGGGAACAACTGTTCCCGTGTGTGCCATGAAACGCAGAAATTAACTTTTTAGATAAGATAAAATCATCTAACGAAAATCTCAAGAGTTCTGTTACGTAGATTTATGTAAACGTTCTTTTATATACCGTTTGTAATGAAGGATTACCTTATAAGAAAATAAAGAAAGTCTTTTAATTTGAATGACAAATTATCACAAACTTTTGAATCTTAGGGAATTCACTTTTTAAAAAACACAAGTCGAAAGATCCCCATGGGTTACTAGTATGTTTATATTAATGTTACAGGATATCCAAGACCTGTACAATTATCGAAAAATTTATTGTTTTTTAAAACAGATTTATTTTATTAAACATAGTTAAATTTGTTTAATTTTTATTTATGCTATTGAAATTAATTTTTTTTTATTCATGCTTTGCATTAAATTTTACTGCAGATTTAAACAATTATAAAATTTGGAAATTGAAAAATAAGACTGGCTTGAAAGTAAAACATTTTTGCTAAATATGTGGTTTTCATTGATAAAGCCTGTACAAGCCGTGTTTTCAAATCTAGGGTTTTAAAAATATAAGATATACCGATTTTAAATCAAGGTTATTATATTCCCAATTAATAATTTAGGTTTGTTGCCCGCCTGGTTAAAGCTGCGCAGAAAGAGGTTGATCCGGATCTTTCGCGGCTTGTTGAATCCCAGTGCGGGACGTGGAGACTGGTCCGCCGGAGGTAATAAACTTAGGTCCCGTGGCTCAGGTCCCATGTCTCAGGATTCACGTGTCTCACTAGGTGCTGGCATAAAAGATATTTGACAACTTAGTGGCACTGAGTGCCTAGTTTCGGTCTAAAGCAGTCTCCTACTGAAAAGTTCTGGCATCTCAAATATGAATGAAAAATTCTCGAAAGGGACTTAAACATACAAACAAAAAATATTTTTGTCTTTTACTGCGTACATGGCGTGATTTAACCGAAACAGTGCATATTTAAATTTTGAGCGTGTTCAGTAAGAAAGGAGCACACTAAACAGTGTTCTTTACCCTGGCATTCCCGTCATGTCCTTCAAAACAAAAGTTTAAAAATAGTTGTGTAGTGTAGTCGCTATTTTTTGTCCCCTGCTTTCGCAAAAGGGAGGTCACATTAAATCTCATTCGTCTGTTCGTCAGTCTGTCCGTCCGTCACAAAAACTTTAACCTTGCCCATAAATTTTGATTTAGTGGAGATATGACTTTCATTTTACATGTGTAATCCCTGTGACAAGACCTTTCTTTGGGTACCAAAAAATTTGACCTTCTGACCTTGGAGTTTGACCCACTTTAACATAAAAATTCCAAACTTTTACTTTGGCCATAACTTTTGAATGGTAAGCACTAGGACTTTCATATTTCATTTTTGTATTCTTTTTGGAAAGATCTTTCATTGGATACCATTAACTTTGACCTTGACCTTGGAGATTTACGTACTTACAAAAAAAAACTTTAACCTTGACCATAACTTTTAAACGGTAAGGGATAGGGCTTTCATACTTCATATATGTAATCCTTGTGAGAAGTCCTTCCATTGGATACCAAGAACTTTAACCCTTTGACCTTGGAGTTTTAACTACTTTTTAAAAAATTAACATCGGTCACAAATTTTGAACGGTAGATACTAAGACTTTCATATTTTACTTATGTATTCTTTGTGGCAAGACCTTTCGTTGGATACCAACAATCTTGACCTTTTGACCTTGGAGATTTACGTACTAATGAAAAAACTTAAACCTTGACCTAACTTTTATATGGTAAGGGCTAGGGCTTTCGTACTTCACATATATACTCAATCCTTGTGAGAAGAACTTTCATTGGATACCAAGAACTTTAACCCTTTGACCTTGAATTTGGAACTTTTAAAAACTTTAATCTTGGCCATATCTTTTGAACGGTTAGGGTTAAGGTTTTCATCCTTCACATATGTATTACTTGTAACAAGATCTTTCTAAAGAAACCAACAACTAGGACCCTTTCACCTTGGAGTTTGACCAACCTTTCAAACATTTTTCCTCCACAATAACTTTTAAACAGGTGGTGCTAGGGATTTTGTATTTCAGAATCGTATTTCTTGTGAGAAAAGCCCTACTTTGGGTAATAATATATTTGATTTGCATTTAAGATAATTTTAATCTTCGTTATGTTGCCATTCGGGGTCATCATTGCTTCACAAACACATCTTGTTCCTTATATTGAGAAGAGATACATGCTTTCATATATGACATGTGAATTACCTGTGACAAAATAATTCCAAGCAAGCTTTGATTTCTTACCCCTTGACCTTCACGATTGACCTTATTTAAAAAAAAATCAACTTCAATTATAAATTCTAAATAAATGACATATGATAGGGTGTTCATATAAGACACAATATGTCATAAGAAATAATTTCTCACCCATAAACGTCACCGAAAGCGGTGGACAACAATTCTTTGAATTTGCTTGTTATTTTAGAAACATATCTTTCTTTCCTCGATCATCCCAATGATTATTGAGATTTTCTATGAACTCTTGTTTTCGTTATGTAATAGCAGACGCCGTAGGCGAAAACGTTCTCCTAAAGAATTCGTATTCATCATTTCGAAGTTTATAAGAAGATTATGTAATTTTTAAGATACATTGCAATACAATATTTATTTTTGATTTAATATATATTCTCTACTACCTGTATCTTCCTAGAGATGGAACAAAATGAAAAGACACAATATGTGCTTGTTCAAATAAGTGCATAAAGATTCTTAGTCTCTCCAACTGTCACTAGCTGAGGCCTTCAACTCGACATCTAGATATATCAAAGACGTATTGTCAATTAACAATGGTAATTTCCATTCTTATGTCGATACGATATATCCAGGTAAGCTTGAGAAAATAAATACCAAAGAGTCTGACACATCTGTTCTAGATTTGGATATTCAACTAGAAAAAAGACGTTATTGGTAATCTAACAACCAAGCTCTATGATAAACGTGATGACTTTAACTTTTCAATCATAAACTTCCCTTACTTACGCAGCAATATACCTTTATTACGGAAGCGTATTAGTGCCACTTGCACACTTCACTTTTTTTTAATTTCTACACTTTAATCTGTAAAATTTACACTTTAA